>JAEQBH010004154.1:0-119278 GCA_016808115.1 Tetrastigma voinierianum | reverse complement strand
AAAGAAACAAACCCTGATTTCTTAAATGAAGTTTTGTTAGAAAACCCGAATCCACTCCATGGTTTTGTCATGGCTGTTTAGATGATATTAAAATGCCTTTCGAGAGTTTTCCACAAATTGTTTTGGGTTTTATACTTTGGAGAAAATCGCAAAAAGGGATGTAAAGAGAAAACTGGGCAAAAATGCCCCTTCACAAGCAGTCAGGGCCGCTCACGAGCGGTCATGGACCAGAAGGCACCCCTTGACTACACACTACAACGATTGTGCTACGCAGCCGAAGCTCTACAATCGTGAGCATAGCAAGCAGCACGCGATGTGTATTAATCGTTCACAGAGGCAAACTTTTCGGATTTTTGGCCCAAAACTCGTGATTCGTGACAATCGATAGCTAAGATCCAATAAATGATTAATTCGGGGTTCAAATACAAAATGGGAAACTAAGCGTAAAACGTGATTTATACCTCGCCACGACACTGTTCAACCACTAAGAGTGGAGAATTTGTATTGTCTAGGTACGTGAAGACGACAACCCGACCTGCAGTGACCGGTATTGAAAGAGACATGATCATAAAATCATTGCCTGCACTAACAACAATGTCAACTATAATTCCCATTTCAAGTTCTATATATGTTGATTTGAATTATTATTATTCGAAATGTTTGTCAAGTATCAACATATGAACATGTATTTGAACTATAAGTGAAATTATTGCATGTGAGTAAATTGATTTAAAATGTATTGTTGAATGACCAACATGACGGGATTCACCAACTGAATTCGTCATGAAGGTAACCGTATTTGTTAAACAAATCAAGCATTACTACCGAATTTAATAAAGGACATGATTCACCAACCGAACTGGCTGTGGAATGTTGACTTCTATAGCCTGGTGAGATTGTAATATTGAATGTGAAATCACATTACTACCGAATGACAAATGGATTGATTCACCAACCTAATCGGTCAGAATGTCGACTTCTATAGTCATATGTGAGATTTAATATTGGAATGTGAATTCACATTGCTACTGAATTTATTAAACAGATATTATCTATCAACAGAATCTGTTTGAATGCTGACTCTTATAGCCTTGGTGAATCAAACCAAAAGCGAAAAAAATGATTTGAAAAGTGTATTTGTATAAGATTTTTTACATTACATATAGACATTGTATTAAAGGCATTATTTGATAAATGCATGATTCAGATTGAACCGAAATGGAATAGAGAATCAGATAGTAACCACTACATGAAAATGCTTAGCGATTGTTTTATCAATGCGCAAGTACGGAGGATGTACAAAGTGATCGAAAGCTAATCAAGGTCATGAAGCTCGAGTCATCCGTAGTCTACTGAGAGTTCCACTACGTATCCTCAATGCATTTTTCAACATGATATTGTTTTCGCAAGTAAATGTGGAGTTCAACTCCAAACACAGACTCATATCCAATACGATTTTGGATATTATGTCAGAAATGACACAAACATTTTTGTAAACAGATATTTTGTAAATGAATTGTAGAATTTGTAGCTTATGGGCTACTTAAATTGAGTACTGTCAAAAGATTTGAGAATTAGTGCTTGCATTACTTAAATATATTTGATAAATGGATTTGATTAATGGCTTCTACGAAGGCCACCGGGTTTCGATCCGTATCCCCAACCGGCTCTGGGTCTGGCCTCCGAGGGTCGCACAGCCCAAAGACAAGTGAAGGCAGGGTCAGAACCAGCCGAATATGCAAGATATCAAAGATGAAAAGCAACCATAGTCAGTACCATAAGCGGCACCAGTAGAGGCTAAAGGACTCTCAAAGTAATGCAATTATGGCTGAGATGAAGCCAAAATTTGATTCCAAGTTGAGATATGTACAAAATCAGGTCTCAAGAATAAGTATACCAATGCTCGATCTACTAATCCCAAGAATAAAGACATAAGATCATCAGAGGGCATCATACGTAGAGAATGCGCGACAGGAAGTCCTAAAGTCTTGTAAGAGGTAGGTTCCCTATCCAAAAGCTCTGGAAAATATGCAAAGAACCACATTTGTACGAACCACAAGTGACTACTAACTTTATGGTAAGGCTCATCATAAACATATTTACTCATGGCCTAATAAATTGAGGCCGAGAGTAAAGTGCTTAAGGCATAAGGCCGACCTAGAGCAAGTGTCTTGCCAATGGTAAGTACTCCATTGAGGGTTTTCTAGAATTGGAAAAAAAACACATATTTGCATAGGAGAACCTATAAAAACTCAACATGCTCAGCTGTCTACGGAACCCTAGTAACGTCATGCCATTTCCGGATAATGGCAGAGTACGAAGTTTGAGTGGTAAAGGAAACCTCTATAACTAGGAGAAAAGAGTCCTAAATAACAAGCATAAAGGGGCATCTAAGATTGGATGTGTGGGAGTTAGTGCCCAAAAAGTGCTATTTTGAGCCCTATTTATTGTAGGTTTTAAGCACTTTTTGTGTACTAATCAACCGAATTAACCCGATCTGCACATTAAGGTCCCAGCTATTCTACTGATCGCATTTTGTGGCTAATTTTGTAGTTTTTGCAAGCTATTAATGCCAAATTTGTTGAATCGATCCAAACACGAAGAATTCGAGTCGAACTCAGCATTGCAGATCAGAAATAAGAAGGAAAGAAGAGTAGAAAAAGCTGAAAATCGAGCAATTCGCAGAAAGGTGTGAAAATTTCGCAGCACAGTGTGAAATTTTCGCACTATGTGAATTTTCGTGATCGGGTGTGTATTCTGCATGTGCGAAATGACAGGTGAAAATGCTTTTCTTTCGCCTCACCCCCTACCAACCACTGTAGCTTTTTCCCAAACTACCCTTTATGTTTTATTGATAGTTTATGCATTTTTGTAATTTCCCTTGTTTTGAGTAGTAAATAAGACTCAGTCAAGGCTTTGTACAGACGATTATCACATTATGCAATAAATTTTAGCGCGAAAGCTTTCAACTCTCCCGCTTGTTTTTCTTTCCTTCATTTTCCTTCACTTTCCTTCACTTTCTCGCCTACCAAACACCCTGAGGATGACAACTCAGAGGATGGTTATTAAACCCCTCATCCCTTGAAGAGGAGTGGCTACTCGGGCTATAGCTTTGAGGTAACTCATCGGTTCCTCTTATTTTTAACGCAAGTAGTTATCATATTTATATTTCTATCTTTCACTATAGGTTTAAATCTCGATGTATCCCGACACAATACTTCTGGGCAATCTTTTAGGTCTGGATGCTTATTGCCAGATCCACCGAGGCTTGTTTAGTTGCATTATTCAAGCACTCGTAGGTAAATCAAGGGATAAAGTTTCACCGTCCGTAAAACATTAAGGACCAACAAATGCTACATCTCAAAATAGTAATGACATTAGGTTCGGTTTTTATAGCAAAATGAAGATCCGGTTCGGGAAATGACTATAGGTCACTTTCCCCAACGCGAGGAAAAGGACCCGAGGACCTCTTAGTTGCCTTAGAACCTCAAACCCAGTGGCCCGAGGCTTCAAGGAGTTCTTTTCACATTTTACTTTTTTTATTTTCACCAGAATCACCAACTCTCATGGGCTTTTTATCAAAACCCCAAATCCAAACTGGAAAGTCACCAATATGAGCCAATCGTAATTTATTCAGGCAAGAAAACCCATCCCTATGTTCGACTTAGATTACTATACCGCAAAGAGCTATGCTACGACAAGAGGGAGGAATTAGGTTTATAAATGTTTTGATTATGAGCACCAAATTTACCTCGTGATGATGCTACCCCTTTTGGGGTGAATCAATAGGTAGGCCCGTGAGAATGGTAGTATCTCTTAATGTGATGGAAATTAGGACAAAAGGGAGCGGGAAATAGTTAATACTCTTAGACTATAATTTCGGTGCAACACTCGTCAACTCCACTTCAAGTGAAGTGTTTACAATGGTAAGATGAATAAACTGCTCAATCCCCAATGTTGTCCCAAGTCCTCTGAAATGCAGGGACAACCTAGTAATCCATGATCCCCATCCTTCTAAAGCCCTTGACGATGATTTGGTCGAGTATATCATAGGCCGTAACTTATTTCCAAGAAGTACTTTGGTCATTGATCTTAATGGGAAATGGAAACTAGGTGGAGAAGAAGATGTTCCTCCAAGATAATGGGAACTTGCCCAGATGTGCAAAGGGGGAGAATAATACTGCAAAGCAAAAAATGATGTATGAGCAAGCACATATTAAGGAAGAAATAGCACAATTTTGGATTACCTCGATGAAGATGGAACTGGCTAGAAGCCATAGAACCAACACAAGAAGCTCCTAAAGAAACAAACACAAGAAAGTTACAATCATGACAAGGGTTTAAATCTCAAGCTGCAAGGTCAAGATATATTCAACAATGCAGAAATTTATTTGGTAGAAAGCTACCTTTAAGTCGTTTATGCCGGTAGACAAATTGAAATTATTTGGCAATGCGCGACCTACAATCTTCCAAATAAAAAACTCAATTTTAGGTCATTCAACCCAAGGTTGTTGAAAATCATTCAATAGGCTATCAAGAAAATTTTCGAAACAAGCCAAGCAGCTTTAGAGAATTTTTTCTAAGGGTGTGTATTCATGATTATTTTCAAAATATACATCCCGAAAAAGGTTCGAAAATCCAAACATCTTCAAAGAATTTTTTTCGAATGTGTATTCTTGACTATTTTCAAAGTCTGCACCTAAGGAAATTTTCGAATGTTTAAAAGTTTAAAGGAAATTTTTTCTATAGGTATTCATTATTGTTTTTCAAAATATACACCTAAAAGAGATTCGAAATAGTCAAACGATTTCAAAGAATTTTTTCGAAGGTGTATTCACGACTTATTCGTAGTTTGAGACCTTGTGAAAATGTCTTCAATACTAACAAGAAGTTTTTTTGGAAGTGCATTCAAGAATATTTTCGAGTTCAGCACCACAGAAAATATTTGAAAGAGCCGAACAACTTTTAAAGAATTTTTTCAAAGATGCATTCATGAATATATTTCTAGTACTGTACCTAAGAAAAAAATTTAAATAGCCAAACGGCTTTAAAAGAATTTTTTCAAAAGTGTACTCAATATTATCTTCATAATGTACACCTCGGGAAAGTTTCGAAACGAATTGAACAGGTCAAAGAATTTTTTTTGAGAATACATTCAAGATGATTTCTTGAAAAAACCTGCACTCAAGAAAAGTTTCAAACAACATCAAGGAAAAGTTTTAATTTTTGGGCATCAAATAAAGCTTGAAATTGCATCTAAAGCGGTTTCTTCAAGAAAAATCAAAGAAATCAAAAAAGTTTCGATCTTTTAGCACTTACCGTCGAAGACAAATGAAGAACAACTGCCGACATCAACAAGCTTCAACGAACAAGCAACAATTTTCGGCCAATGTCTTCCCACTGCACTAGCGACAATCCTTGTAGCGACGTAGACGGTTGGATCTTCTCCTACAGCAACACGGTGATCTCCTACAACAAAGTAATGAGCGTTGACGGCTTCAACGACAGTTTCTACTCAACGATAGGTGGCTTCGAAAGCTTTCACATGACGGTGATCATAGTGGTGTTGACAATGTGACGTCGTTTATGGCAAAGATTATCGGCAGAGACGACGGTGACGGTAGGAAGGGAGAAGGAAGAAGATGAAGAAGGTAAAGTAAAAGAGTTTCCTTTCTCCAAACAAGTGGAGGATGCTATAGAAAGAGAAAATAAATTCTTTTTAGGTAGAAAAGAAGGAAATCCTAAGTTGCTTAGAGATGTCAAATGGTTATTCGTTGGAGGGACAATATCCTTTGGTGGAGGAAGAACAAAAGTTAGAGGTTTAAACTTGATGATAATAGGAACTTTTTCTTAGGAAATCAACAGTTGCTTCTTTATTTGATCTGACTTGGATTCGTTTCTTGCCGCTCTAACCTACATTTCAAATGTTTAATTTTGGGCGTCTCATGGTTGGAAATAAGTCCGAATAATATTTTTTGGGGTTTTAATATATAACATGTCCATCGGCCATAATGTATGGGGCAATTTTTTGCACCCAAATTGAAATTTTGGCCTAATATAGTAATGAGTAAGGCTTAAGCCTAAGTTCATGAATAAAAATCCAAAAAAAAGGGCTCAAATCCATTTGTACAAGCTCATAGAAGAAGTCTAGCGGTATTTATAAAATTTTTAAATTTTTTGGAAGTCAAACGAAGCTTTATTAGAGGTGGCAAAGAAGTGGGGCAATTATGTGATGATGTGGAATATGCTTGAGGAACAATTCTCCATAATGGAGACGTGGAATAATTCTTGAGGATCAAACTTCCAGAATGGAGACGTGGGTGAGTTCTTGAGGAACATACTTCCTTAATGGAAGACATAGGCAATTACTTTAGAAAGTGGAGAGAGTGGAGAAATAGAGATTTGGGTAGCAAGTCTTCTATGTCTATAAAAAGAGCAGAGAATGTTTAAGTAAGGACAGTCAATCAACCAATCAATCAAAATCAATCAATCAACAACTCAATAAATCGACTCAATGTCATGCAACTGGCTATTCAACAAGCTTTCAACAATCTCAACAACTTTAGCAATTTCAGCACTCTATTTCCTGGATTTAACCAAGTTTCTGGCAAATTTTCAACAGTGTCATTTTATTCATTCGTAGTGAAATCCAATATTTTCTCTAACAATTCTAATATTTTGGTTGCAAGTTTTATTCAATTTTCCAAAGACACATCAAGCTTATCATGAAATCCAATATTTACTTCAACTATTCCAGCATTCTGGTTGTAAGTATTATTCGAATCTATAAACTTTCAACACTGTGCTATTTCATTCATTCATTCATAAGGAAATCTAACACTTTTCTTCAGTAATTAATTCTTGTATTATTTCCATTTGGTGTTTTTCACTTTGATTATTTACGAATTGTTCAAGTTTAAAAATATTTTAATTTCCTCACACGTCAGCACACTTATATTTTGTATGTTTCGTGTGAGGTTCAAAAATCACCATAACACATGTATAACTTGTTTAATAAATGAGTTATATTTGTGTCAATCTATGTGACACAAAATTGACTAGTTTAATTATTATTTAAGTTAATTTTAACCTGCTTAATATGTTATTTATAAAAGCAATATTACGAATTAATTATAATTTAATTAATGAATGATCAAATTAATAAAATCAGTTATACCGCATGTCGTGATTAATCATTTATTAATTTGGTCATATTTGAATTTATTAATTTTGATATAATTATTATTCATGTTGTGCTTGAATTAGTAAATATAATTGTATGTCTATATGTTAACATGACCTGAATACAAACGACCTAAACACATATAACACGTTGACGCGATCTGAACCCAACAGGTTGGCAAGACATTAATTGCCACCCCTAATGATGATGTATCACTTGGTTTAGTAGACAAGCAAACCACACAACCCATACACTGGCACGGGTGGGTCAACTCCACGCTGTTCCTCCATACGGCTGTGGTCGTAACGAGCCGAAAGCCGAAATGGCCTTCAACATTTCGGAAGCAGTTTGTTAATCATGAGCGAAGCCGAAACGAGCCAAGCTTTTAGAACGAGCTTAAAATCGTGCTCTGCTCGCTTGATTTAAAAAAGCTCGGCTTGAGCCTATTAGGCCTGCTCGATATGAACGTGCTCGGCTTAACCTCGAGCTCAAGCCCAATCCCGAGCCTACACAAGTTTGTATTGTAATCAATCCTCAAGCTCAGTCCATATACTTTTTAACTTTTTGTAATCAATCTGATAACAAATACATCAATTAAGGAAATAATTTTCTATGGGATTTGTTTTACCTTAGTTGATTTAACAATTGATGCTAAAGTTGTTAAAGCCACCTCCTTCAACATTTGTTTCTTTCTCGATTACGTAATTCCATCAATAAACAAATTTTTGGTAACCGAAAAATTATGAAATAGAATTAAAACAAGTAGAAATTGTAGAGTGAAGAAATAAGATACCTGAAATCATTGAATAAGAAACATGATTGGTTTTAATCAATTATCTAAATAAAGAAATAATATAACAAGATCCGCTAAGCAAACTCATTAGTAACAATAGAAACTACTGGGCAAATATACTCGCATGGTTGTTGGCAACCACCCTCCCACTACCAAGCCTGCACGATTACTCAAGACCATAGCTTCACCACCGCCGGACCGAGATCCGCATCCGCCCACCATGTCGAACCTGGGGCCGGCCCAAATTTTCATACCAGCAGCCGACTGGCAAGTGGCACTCGCGTTACACCGGCCTCGCTTTGCGCCCTAGATGCCGGCCTCCTTATTTCTTATGAACCCCACCCCACGATCACCTCGATGCCTTTACCTATACCCACTTAGATACGCCGGGTTAAGTCCAAGACCGTGATCCAAAGGCCCCAATACCCCAGATTTGAGATTGGATCCGCTCATCGTGCTTGAATTTGATGGACAGCTTTACCCGTGCATGCCCTCACGTACTCAAGATCTGCAAACCTTATCTAAGCTCATAGCCACGAACTCTATAGTTTCCACAGAGCCTCAATACCTCATATTTCACAGAATCGATTCTGTACACCGTGATCGACCGATCGTACTGGGTCATACCCAACATCCATGTCCTTCCCCGACGCCCCTCGCGACACCTTCTTCACGCCATCCACACCGGAACATACCGCGACACCTTCGCTTATCGTGGTACAAATTATCGCTACCGAGCATATCCGAGATCTAGTAGCTACCCCCCAACCGACGGGCGTGGATTCATTAGCTCCATTCGTTTTCACAGCATTCCTTAACGTTTCTGAGGATTTACACATTTGCCATCCATGTCGACCGATATAGAGCTTCGAGGATCCATTACATCGAGGATCCGACACATGTCCCGGGCATTTCACCCGGCTGAATTAGCCTGATCGCACCTGAAGACTGCACTCACACGGAGACCTCAGGCAAGCCTCATTCCAGCGACGGATGGGTCCAGGCGGCCCGAGCCGAGCTTTTTTCGAGCGATCCCGAACCGAGCTTGAGAACCATCAAGCCCAACCACGCCAAGCCTCGGCCCGCTTAGCTCACGAGCCGAGCCGCAGCCGAGCCCGAGCAGCTCGCCTGCTACCGCCCGACCGCCGGGCGCCTGGGCATCCCTCGGATCCCAGCATATATATATATATATATATATATATATATATATATATATATATATAAATGTTTTAAAGATAAACAAATATCATTCATTTTATTAATCTTATTTTAAACATTATCAGAGTTCATATTTAATTTTTTATACTTATACTTTTAATTTTAAAATAATAAAAAATATAAATCTATTCAAAGTAAAAATAATATTAATTTGATAAATAATATTTTAATATAATTTCTAATGAGCTTAATTATTCAAGTAAATTAATATCAATAGTAAAAAGCATTACACAAACATTTAATTTTAGAAATTACATCAAAATAAATATTTAAATATTTATTTAAAAGATAATTAAAACTTTTAATGAAAAAAAGATTTATAAAACTTTTAAAATAAAGAAATATAAGTTTATTAAAAATGTGTCCATCATATTTAGGTCATGTGGGGTAGATCATTTACCATTTAAATAAATAGGGCATAGGGAGGGTAGAAGTCTAGGATTCGAGTCTTTACGGTAATATCATACTATATCAGAATCCTAAGCGCTTAATTGTAAAAATGTTTATTGTAAATTAAAAAATTTAAGATTAAGATAAATTTATATTTCAAAATAACTTGTGTACTGTTATTTCTTTTATAATTTTACGAAATCTGAAAATTTTATATGTTATCGATATTTCAAAATAATATTTCTCTAAATATGCCACTAATTTATCATTCAATTATTAATTATTTTTTAATATTCTTTACAAAAAAACAAGTGTAAAGAAAGGATTCCATCGTTCAGGCAAAACGGTCAATAAAAAGACACTAGATAGTGGAGAGGGGGAGTCTCAGGCTCAAGCCACCGCGGGTTAATTTTATTGTATTATAATTAAAGGCTGGTAACTATAAAAAAAGAAGAATGATGTTTAGGTGAAATTAAAGGATAATATTATGAAAAATAGATACTATGTAACTAAAGTGCAGAGGGTCTTGAGCTCAGTTATAAATTCGCAGAATGCATTATATCAGAATCAAAATGATTAATCAGGAAAAACGAATGATGTTTAGGCAAATTAAAGGGCAATATTATGAAAATAAATACTATGTAACTAAAGTGGAGAGGGTCTGAGTTCATATATAATAGTAATGAATTTACTATATCAGAATTCAAAATGTTTTAACCTGTGAAAATAAATATGTAGATTATGGGGACAGTCTAAAGAAAAGGGATAACTTAAGTAAAGTGTTTACAACTGTAAAAAAAATGTGTAAATTATGGGGACAATCTAAAGAAAGGGGATAACTTAAGTAAAGTGTTTAGCTGTAGAAAAAAAAAAGGGAATGATGTTTGGGTGCAATTAAAATAGCAATATGAAAATATATATTAACAATGTGGAATAAATACAATTAAATTATCAAAATATGTGATGAAACAATAACAACATATTTAAACCCAAAATGCCCTTGGGTAGGATCATACAAGCCATATCTCATCTCTCATATCTCGTCTCATCTTTCCCATCTCTCCTCTCTCATCTCTCATTTCCCTCATTATCCTTTCTCCTTTCTCCTCCCTGTCCCAACCACAATCTCACCCCATTGAACCCGACTCAATTTACAAATTATAACACTGATATAAGACTCTTAAATCATTAATATAACACTCTTAAATTACCGATGTAACATTTTTAAAGTACTAATATAATACCCTGTACTAATATAATACTCTTAAAGCATTAATATAACACCGTTAAAATACTAATGTAACATCCTTAAATTAGCTATATAACACCCTTAAAGCATTAATATAATACCCTGCATTAATATAACACCCTTAATGTAACACCATTAAAACACTAATGTAACATCCTTAAAGCACTAATGTAACATCCTTAAATCATTAATATAACAATATGTACTAATGTAATACCCTTAAAATTATTATAAATAAATATATTTATAATAACATTTATTCTAAATATATAAAATTGTTTAAAAAATAAGAATTTTTTTTGAATTTTCATTTAGTAGATTTTAAAATTAAAATAAAAATCTTAATAAGAATTTAAATCAACGAATAATTTATTTTATTTAGATGTAATGATATTTAAAAAAAATTAAAATACAAAGGTGTTGTATTTATGCTTTTAAGGGTGTTGTATTTATGCTTTTAAGGGTGTTATATTAATACTTTAAAGATGTTACATTAGTGATTTAAGAGTATTATATTAATGATTTAAAGGTGTTACATTAGTGTTATAACACCAATAGGGGTCTAGGGTGACAGTGTGGTTGGGATAGGGGAGGAGAGAGAATAGATGTCACGCCCCGAAACCCACCCTAGGGGCATGACTGTCAATTCACACCCTCAAGCCTTCAGCCTGAAGGTTTGAAGTGTGAAACGACACTAACCTTTCAGAACCCATTTCTTGTCTAATTACCAATCACATATCTGTAGCAAACGCGTACAACCTTCCAAATTCATAAATTCTCCAAATTCAAAATTTCATGCCGATAAAATTACTTAAATATTCAAATCTCAATTATGCATTTTTTTATAAAGTTGTTCGTATAACAATATTCAGATCTCAAATCCACCCTTTGTACTAATATAAAAAAAGAATGTTCATCCAAGTGACTTTCTCAATTAACTTTCAAAACCCAACATTTCACATAAACATGGAACTGACAGCTTCAAATAATACGATCCAACATAAAGCTCTAATCAAATCCTAATACCGACGAACTTCAACCTAGCCATCACTCATCGCGAAACTAAAAGACTAAAATACGCTAACTGACGATGTAGCGCTAAAAGCTCAATAAGAAATACTAATACGCTTCATGGATCAAAAGTTTTCAATCATATAACAATAGAGATGCTTTTCATCAAAACCTGATTCAAAAATAAGTTGGAACATTAACAAAATATACTTCAAAACATTCTCACATCCATTTCAAATCGGTTTCATATCAAACGATCTATAAACAATTTCATATCAAATTTCGATTCAAACACTTTCATATCAAATCCAAAATTCAAATATATCTCAAATATATTTTTCCACTATCAACATCAAACGCGCCCCAATTATGTGACTTTCAAATGGGGCGGTTAGCCGCAAATTGTTCCTCTTTTAAGGTGGACGGAACTAAACCCTACTAGTACTAGTAACTTCTAACCAAAACCTTGTGAGGTTTGCCTCAAATCGTAATTACATTCCCCACCAAGAAAATGTAAAGGTCAACTATTATATCCCGTCGACAAATGACAGTTATTAACTATTATTCTATCGATATTTCGAATCTAACTGCAGAAGCCAAATATTTTCATTCAAAAGTTCAAATTACAAACATCATATCTCCACATTTTCTTTTTTGTGAACAAAACAAATCTCAAAAGTACAATCATACAAAACTACTTTTTGATCCATGTATAATCAAATAAATAAAAAACTTTTCACAAATCAAGATTGTATATAATTCAATTAAACAATTTATCTTCAAACGAAGTAAAACAAACAATTTTCTTTTAAAAATTCGCATTAATATCCCTTACACGTATATATATAAAATAATGTTTTTAAAAGTTCAGACATCCCTTACCTCGTATGAGTACTAAAAGTTTGAAAGAGCTTAACCCGAATTTCACCTCAACGAAATATTTCTCCTAAAATAATAAGGAATAAAACTACCATCATTACTTATTTATTCTTAAAACTTTCTTCCTAATTTGATATTCTTAACAATTATATTATTTTTGGTTCACCCCAAACATATCAGAGAACTGCTCAAACGATAACTATTTCAATTATGTAGCTTTTTACAAATTTTATAAAACTCATATTCCTTTTGATTCGTATTTTAATAATTTATATTTATTTTTATGCTCTTAATCCGAACTAAATCTTAATATAAAGAAATAATATTAATATTATTTTACAAATTATATTATCAGTATAATACACACTAGTTTTTTATCTAACAATTATCATACTTCGACAACAAGTATTATTAATCTGACCTTATTTCCTATAATTGCTAAATAATTATTCTAATCATATCTTTATCTAATAAAATCTCAATCCTTAATAAATATTTACTTGCCAAAACATATATATATTTAAATACTTATCAAATATATATATTTATACAGACTTACCTTTTCAAATTTATCCTATTTGTTTATCATCATTATTTTATTTCAAAATTTATCCTTAAATATTTTTATTCTCATACCTTAATTCAATACGACACCACCAATCCTTATTTTTATTTTATTTCTAAAGAACGAGCAGACCCAGATCTCGACTTCTTCGCTTATCTTAAACCGAGTTAGTAAATTGTTAATCTACATCAGTTAAATTCAGACAAATAAATGAGTGAAGATCTTACCTGTATAAAAATCGTTCAAACCTTGCATCCGAAAGTCAAACACAAAGGCCCTTCTGAAATTCACCCAAGAGAGAATTCAAAGTACGAATGCAAAGCATTGTCTTCTTATTCCAATTTATATTGGGTATCTATTAGAAAAATTACATTTTACTCCCTTTCTCATTAGTAATTAATTAATTACTAATTGAATTATCATTATTATTTACAACGCCCTTTCTCATTTAAAGTAATTAATTAATTACTAATTGAATTATCATTATTATTTTCTTGAATTACCATTATTTCATAATGTCCTTTTATTAAAGTAATTAATTAATTACAATCGAATTACCATTATTATTTTCATAACATATGCCTATAAAATTCTCACATTATTATTTTCCCTAACTTATACCTATACAAATTCTTGCTATAATGTATGCAAAGATGCATCTCCATATAGCGTATTTTTGCATTCAAATACGACGTCTGTTCCATCACATGTTTTTATAATTTAGGCCATGCTCGGTTGAGCTTATTAGGGGAGCTATCAAGAGCTTTCATCCCCAATAAGTTTTTATAGGGTGTTTGGTAAAGACACATAATCGACTAGTAATAACTGATTAGGGTTAAACAACTTATAATTTGAAAAAACTACAAATCATAGTTTTTTTTAAACGCTCTTATAAAAATATTACATTTCAATTTTTATCATTATCTCCTTATTTATGTAAATATTTGAAGAAATTAGTTATATGGAAAAAGATTCTTGAAAAAAAAGGAAATAGACCAATGAAAATTCTATTTATGTAAAAAATAATTATCTAAACATAGAAAATAATTAAAGCAATAGAAATACAAAATTTGACGGTTTCTTAAGCCTATTTTCTTATCAATTTATATCACTCTCACTCAGAATTATTACAAAAACAATAAATAAATACATCTCATAAATTTGATTTTTCTTATCTTATAATGACATAATCATTATATAAATTTTGATATTTTTTTTCTCAAGTGACTCTTTCAAATATAGGACATGTACATTGTTTTTATATTTCTATATCTTGTATATATAGCTAAATTCTATATTCAATAAAGTATCAGGGGTTTATCAAACAATATTTTTATAATTAGTTACCATGAGCTATCAGGAAAGAACCACAATCAAACCTTTTTATATATTATTAATAATTTATATATTTTCGTAATATCACCTTTTTCATTTCACCTAAGCATCATTCCAAAAAAAAGTGTATAGAAAGGGGAGAAGAGAGAGAAAGAGCGAGAAAAAGGAAGAGAGAAGGCCCTCATTACTCATATACATCTATTAACCCTCATCTCCTCATTTCCATCGGCTCTGTCTCGCTCCTCCATCCTTGTCTCCAACCTCCGCAGACCCGGCGCTTGAAGTAAGTTTCTTCCTCTTCTTGCATCCATTTTTTTTTCTTGTAAGACAGTTTGTGTTCTGAGTTTTCTGGGTTTTAGTTTGGCGGCTGGGAGAGTGGGTTTGAATTTTTGAAGTGGTGATGTGCTTCACATTACTATGCATTCCTTGTTTAAAGTTTTAGACTTTGGTAGATACTGAAAGTTTTGCTTATGTTTTTTAGACTCACCTGGTAGTGGAATTTGATTGCGCATGCCTATAGGATGAAGATTTTAGCTTTTGGTTAAGTATTACGGCTTCAACTCCTTTGCCTGCCACTTGTTCGTCATAATTTCACCCCTTTTGTGAATTTGGTGTTTGATTATTGTTTTCTTGGTACCAGGGTTTCAGTGCTGTGTACCATGTTTGCAATCAGGAATCGAGGATTATGGCTCTTAAGAGCCACCCAAAGCTTGAACACATTGCCTATCGTCCCATGTCATGGAATCGCTCAAACTGGACTCAGCCAACCTCACCATTAATATAGTCGGAATAATTGTAGTTGATATTTCCACTGTGCTTCCATTTGATTTCAAAGTTTTAAAGGTTTTATTAGATAGCGCAAGCATAGTGGTGTGCAGGAAAGTGAAACGCAAAAAGCGGGATATGGTAAACTTTGGGGTTGTTTGATTCCTGTCTTGGAAAAATGTTGATAATAGTTTTTTGAAAACACTGTGTTTTTTGAAAACTGTTATTTGCCACCTGAATTTAGTGTTTTATGTGTTATGTTTTTCACAATAAACTGGGAACGAACCATGTTCTCCTTGTTCTAGATAACACCATTTTGGTGTTTTTTGAAAACTGTTTTTTGCAATTTGAATTTAGTGTTTTTTGTGTTCTGTTTTTCACAACAAAAAAAACTAGGAACCAATCGTGTTTTCCTTGTTCTCCTTGTTTTTATCTCCATGTTTTCCTTTTTCTCCTTATTTTTGAGAATAGAAAACAGTTTTAAAAAACAGGAACCAATGATCCCTTTATTCCTACTCTTTCAGATGCTTGCAAGTTTTTATACAATCAGTCTCTCCACTGGGGTTGTGGATAGAGAAAAATGTGGAGTGATAAAATTGTGTGAGAATTCTGGATGTAATTTTTGAGGTATGTGAGTTGACAAGAATTACTTACGGATCTGAATTGAGCTTAATGTTTATTGTGAACCATGCCATAAATTACTGAGAGATGCAAAGGAATGAACCAGAAACCCGATGATTATAATTGCTAAAGGAAAAGGAGGTGAATAATTTATAGCAATTTTTATTAAAGAAGGATGACTGAATCATACTTGATAATTTTTTTCCATAGAAATAACATAATGAAAGGAACATAGGATACACACAAAAAGGTAGTGAAAGCCGAAAGGTATTTACCATTTGCCAGCTTCATTGCATTTAGTCTTTTATGTTGATATGTGCAATAAGCAAGTGTAAGTGAGCATGGTGAAATACAGTAGTGGAAGAGAAGAATCTTTGATAATTCATGCAGTTCAGAGTTGGAACTAGAAAAGTTGAAACGAACTCGATCAGTGGTCCGAGAGCAATATGGGAATGAAAGGCAAATAACACCTGTTGTCCAGTGATAATGTTTATTCTGAAGCCTAAATTTCCATTTTCTTGGCATTCCAGCTGCAATTTCTGGGCATGTTTCGTCCCATTATTTGGAATGCTGTTTGCTATGCAACAGATCAACGATGGTTTCGACTGAATTGAAACCATGTGCAAACAATCCTACTTTCGAAATCAGGCTTCATGCTGCTGCTGGACTAACAAACAATCCATTGTGTTTTTTTGCTCAACCCAGTGCAACCATTACAATAACAGTCACTTTGATGCAAATTTTTATCTATCATGTTTGTTGCAAACCTGCACCCAGGGCAGTGTGGTTCTTTCTCTGAGTTGATTTGTGGCTTAGAACGGGCTGTCCATCCATTTGGATGTTGGATTTTGGTGTCCGTGAATTTACGGTTCTTATCTTGATCCTTAGAAATCTAAGATGTTTTTTTTTCAGTTTCCAGTATTTTCCATTGATATTTGTGCATGTTAATAATTACCAATGGAAATGAGGAGTGTGAGTAAGGCAATTTTTATGAATTTCAGTCAAGTATTAGTTTTTTACTTAGGACATATTTCTAGTTGATTAACGCCTTAAATACCCTTTTATTGTTTTCCTTGGGAATGTGGTCTAGTTATACATTCCCTTGAATTTTGGATGTAAGTTCACAAGAATGGTAATCCAAATTGGACATATATCATAGAGACAGAGTTCAATCTCTTAATGATTTATGTGTGAATTTTGACGTGTTTGTGACTGCATATTTTTTAAATCCAACTATCATTCTTCTTATGTTAGTTGTACACTACTAAGAAGAATCTAGTGAAAACTCTAGTCTCATAACTCATCATCCGATTTGCATTTTTGGACAGTTTGGAAGGAGAGAAATCGTATGTTTTAGGGAGGGATTTAGGTGTATAGAGATTGATGCTCTCTTTTGTTCATAATTTATGGAGTTGGAATAGTTTGTACTTAGGTGAAGAGGCTTCTTCACTAATAGGATTATACTTCCTTTATTCTGTGCAGCTTTTTTTGTACTCATCTTATATACAAACCAAAAAAAAAAACCTCATCATCTGATATTCATGATATTTGCTAGCTGTTTGCTTACTTCTATTTCTGGGTTCTCTATGTTCCCCCAGTATTTTTGATTCCTTGTCACCATGACTTCAAGCTTGAGAGCAAACACAGAGCTATCCCAATGTTTTGCATCTTCTGTTAGACCCTATGACCAGAAGGTCTATGCCACCCTACTGTATCCATGCAAAGGCACAAAAAAATGCTTGGAGAAGAGGTTTTCACAGCTTAGGATGGCTGCAGGAAAAGTGGGAGCAAGAAGAACAAGGAACACTTTAGCCTTTATATTTCAATGTCAAAACAATGATGGTAAAAATACACATCACTGGAAGTCTTACATACAAAGATGCTGGTGTTGACATAGATGCTGGCTCAGAACTAGTTAAAAGAATTGCAAAGATGGCTCCAGGGATTGGTGGCTTTGGAGGTCTTTTCCCTTTTGGTACGTTACTCTATAGTTTTCATTTTCTTCTTCACTGGAAACTAAAATATTGTTCAATATCGAGAATTGAATTTAAAACCCTGCTGTGATACATTCTCTAATCATTATTATTGGAAAAAAAAATTTTGGTACCATGAAAATGATTGTTCATGGTAAGTATGACAGTTCATACTAAACAGTTCATTGTGTTTTTGATGGTTAACTTGAAGGTGCTTCTTGAATATCTTTTGTATGTAATTGTCACATTGGGACTGTGGGGTAAAAATTGAAGCTAGTATGGGAATTTTGATGGTTGAGCTATCCAGGCCTTTAAGACCTGGCTATGGTGCTTAGCGATCGGAGATTCTAAGCTTAATCGTTGTTTTCTTAAACTATTTTAGCACAAATCTTGTCCCAGTGACACGAGACAAATTTTAAAATGTGTAGTATTCCATAAACAATGTCAGCTTTAGATGCCGAGAAATTTATTGAGTAGCCCTGTCTATGCATGTTAGGTCAGCTCATGTTCACTCTTATAACTTCCAAGTCACAATTTGCCCATTGAAGGTTCTCTAACATGGTATACAAATACTATTGAATTGAGATGCTTGCATGTCCTTCAAGCTCTTTTATTTTATTTCTCATCTGAATTTAGAGTGCGTGTAAGTCATCCTGTTTGATTTTGGCATGAGGATACCCCTTTTTTTCCCTAGGTCCCTGTTGTAGAAACTATTGTTAGTGGTGTATAATTGACGCTTATTTTGTCTTCTGTACCTTTCCCTCTTTTGGGGAGGAGAAGTTTGTATGTTATCTAAATCTGGTTGGGTGCAAGTTTTTTACGTTCACAATATTTTATGAACAGGTGATTCATATCTTGTTGCTGGTACTGATGGGGTGGGAACTAAACTCAAGCTTGCATTTGAAACTGGAATCCATCAAACCATTGGGATTGATCTGGTAAAATTTCAATGAAAGTTGCTAGATGCACATAGCTATTGTTTTCAATTGGAGTGTTATTGTTTTCTCTTGCTAATTGGATTTGGCTTCTAATGCATTCCATTCCAGGTTGCAATGAGTGTGAATGACATAGTTACCTCTGGAGCTAAGCCATTGTTTTTTCTTGATTACTATGCCACAAGCCACCTTGATGTTGACCTTGCTGAGAAGGTAGCTGACAATTATGCATAAATTTAGCAAATTTTTGTGGATTCATCATATCACAAGTCACAACTAACAACATATAGTGAAGCATGTTAATTTATTCTTTCCCTTTCGTGCCTATTCAGGTTATAAAAGGAATTGTTGATGGTTGCCAACAATCTGATTGCGCTCTTCTTGGGGGAGAGGTATTCAAAACTTTCTCTCCCCTTTTCCCTTTTATCTTGTCTCATTGCTACCTGCATTATACAACTTTAAATCTAAAGTGAATGGAAAATACTTGGTCTAGCTCTTTAGTTCATGTAATTCTTTACTGAGATCAAATGGTTACAAAGCGGTGAGTGATGCAATGCAATTGGAAGGTGATGCCACCAGCAAGCAGGATGTCCATCTTTAATGTTTAAATTGTTTAGACCGATATACAAGATTCTGAATATCTAATCCATGCCATTCTTTTGAATAGTCAACTATAGGGGATTGGATGTCTGTGGAGGTTTGTGATTGTGTAGTGCTTTGCATGTGATTTATGGTTAGCTTGTCAACATTAAAATCGATATAGCCAAATAGGCCTTCTCGGTCACTTTTATTTTGATTTAAAGTTTGGTGAGTTATATGGGAGGTTATAACCTTAGGTTGAGCTCACTGGACTGTATTTTTTCAGACAGCAGAAATGCCAGATTTCTATGCGGATGGTGAGTATGACCTCAGTGGTTTTGCGGTTGGTGTGGTAAAAAAGGATGCAGTGATTGATGGGAAAAATATTGTTCCTGGAGATGTCCTTATCGGTCTGCCATCTAGTGGAGTTCATTCCAATGGTTTCTCTCTTGTTAGAAGGTTGGCCATTTGTCTGCATTATTTCGTCAAATATCAATGCTAGAAGTCTGCAGTGGGTTTATTTCAAGCCCTTCTAATATTGGTGCACATCAAGATATTTGCTGACAAATACTGGAATGACTTTACAGGGTTCTGGCCAGAAGTGGCCTTTCTCTGAAGGACCAACTTCCTGGTGAAGATATTACATTAGGTGAAGCTTTGATGGCCCCAACTGTTATTTATGTTAAGCAGGTCGTTCATCATCCCACTGCTTTCACATTATTATGCTCTCCGTTTTCTTGTTGTTCATTTGATGATTAATTGTAGAATGTCTCCTTTTTTCTGTCAAAGCAGGTGCTTGACTTTATCAGCAAGGGAGGGGTGAAGGGGATTGCTCACATCACAGGTGGGGGTTTCACCGACAACATACCTCGAGTATTCCCCAAAGGCCTTGGAGCTGTGATCTATAATGACTCTTGGAAAGTTCCAGCTATATTCAAATGGATCCAAGAGGTAAGAATAGCATCATGTTCAGTTGAACTTCATGAGTGATGAAGGAAGAAACAGTCTTCCATTAGACACTGGATTTTCTTTATTTGGCAATTATCTTATCTGTTCCTGCTTGGGAAATACACCACCAGAGCATACCAGTGGTTAGATAAAATGAAAGTATTTAAGAGGTGATTAGGGATCATATTGTTCTTAGTCATACAACTATTCATTCTTTAGTAGTCTATATGTACCATTGAGAACACTTGGTAATTTATACTCGTATATATTTATGTTTCTTTAGGCTGGCAGTATTGAAGATGCTGAGATGAGGAGGACATTCAATATGGGTATCGGTATGGTTCTTGTTGTCAGTCCAGATGCAGCCCTCAGAATACTTGGAGATGGAAATGGGGCTTATTCAGCATACAAAATCGGCGAGGTTGTTAGTGGTGAAGGAGTTAGATATGGCTGAAAACAAACCAAAAAGCAGTAAACAAAATCATCTTCTGTTGGCCCTGAGATACTTATATTTGCATTCTGTTCAATGAGATAAATTTCATAGATTTGAGCTGTGGTCATCTTTTTTGCTATTCTTCCTGTAACACTTTGATATGTGTAAACTTCCTGTTACTGATCGATAAAGCTTCTTTTGCTGCGGATTTGTATTATTATTAACTATGATTCGATTTTCTTTCCTAATTGCTGAGTTTCAATGATTATCTTATAGTTCCATAGATAAAGAATCTATTTCACTGATAATTTACTTCTCCATTCATCATTTTTAATACCAGCAATGTCACTCTACAATTACTTAGATAATTAATTGACATCAACTTCCAGTGAGAAAACCGTAACCCTAAATCGTTCATCTTCTTGTCCCATGCTGGTGGTAGCTTTCAGGTCCTGATTTCATCGTTCTCTTCCCGGTTTCATCGTTCATCTTCTTGTCCCATGCTGGTGGTAGCTTTCAGGTCCTGATTTCATCGTTCTCTTCTTGCAGTTCCCAGCAGAGTTTGCTCCCTTCTTCATGTTGCACTGCACTTCTGTTCTCTCATCATCACCAGCCTTTTCCAGGGAGCCGCCACCTGCAAATTGTCCTTTTTCCTTCTTCTCCAGGTACATCTCTCTTCTAGCTGAGTTTACCATTCTGCTGCCTGAAATGTTGTTATGCAGCTGTTGCCGCTGCTGCCACTGTCCCAGCTGTGCAGCTCCACTGGAAGGTGGGTTCATCTGCCTCCTGCCTATTCCAGCATTTCTTCCATCATGATCAACATATGTTGGCCTTCTCTCAGGAGTGATAAGAGCTTCTCTTTTCAAGAACTTCCTTCTGTTGTAATCAGTGTCTGCATCTCGCCTTTCTTCACAAGCCACTGATTTTCCCAAGTTTCTCCCACAATATAGCTCCTCCATCGATGGCCGCCTCAACTCTACCCCACTGTATCTTCTTCCAGTGACAATGAACTCTGCGTGTTCCCTTTCCCATCCAAACTGATCATCGTAGTGGTAAAACTGCCTCTTCTGGGGTTCATGAAACATCATCTCTCTTTCAGCTTCATTGGCAAAGATTTTTGTACAGAAAAATCAATGTGATTCTATACTGAAACTTGTTATCCTCGCAATCCAATCTAGGGTAGGCGTGATATGCTTCCACTGGTAGACAGGCCAAGACATTTTCTAGTTTGATATCTTGGTGGTGGAGCAACAAATTTTTGAGGAATCACAAAACCCCCTGAAACTTCCTTCCTGTTATACTCGAGATCTCTAATTTCAGGTTTTGATTTCAGATTTCTGACCGTAGGAACCGCAGAAATCTCCTGTTTTTTGCTGGCTGTCCGGGCCGAATATGCAGGATTGTTTTCTTTGAGAGGCTTCTCCGCCGGAGTTTCAGATCTACAGAAGTTGCAGTGTTAGTAAGAAAGCAAAACAACAAACACAAAAGAGACAATGTGCAAAAACCCAGGTTGATTTTTCACTCCTCTTTCCGGATCCAAGCACAAAAACAAGTACCTCATATTGGAGGATCGGTGAAGATCTTGGTCGAGTTTTCGCCAATCAATCCCTTTTTCCTGAAGAACAACTTCTCTAGGCCTTGCAGAACCAAAAGGATTTGATCTCTGCCGTTCACAGGTTCTAATTCTAGCTTCTTCTTCTTCTTTTTCAACCTCATCCGCCCATGAAAATGCAGATCCAACCTTCATTTCCCCTCCTCCCACCATTCTGATCTCCCTCTCTGTTTCTCTCTCCCCTCAACGGCTCTTTTCAAATTTAAAGTTCAAATCTTAGGAAAACAGTGTTCCGTCAGCTGGCGTAGCAAATAAGTGGGCTCGTGGTGAGGGTAGTTTAGTAAATTAGACTTGATAGCTGGCATTGGAAGGTGGGTCACAGTTACATTTTTATTTCCTTTAGTTTCTCACCAACCAAACAAAGATAATTTGTGGGATTTCTCATCCATGATGCTGTCCGTTGATTCAAGTTATTTTCCTCAAACCTGATTCCACTAAAAAGATGAAAGTATAGCCTGCCCAGAAATGGCATTGCCATTCCATGGCTGAAAACCAAAGAAAAAAGGGAAAAAAAGAAGAAAAAAAAAGGAAACCAAATAGAACAGAATAATAATAATTCACTGGCACGACGACCAAAAAACCATGGGAAAAGCAAAATAAATTTCGACTGCAGAGTTGTGGGTGGAGAATATATGCAGCTCCATTAGGAATTTGTTATCATTGATATGCTAATTTTTTAAGCATCCATTATGTGAAGACATTATCACCACTATTTATTTATATACCCGAATATGCTTCTTCTTTAAAAAAAAAATTATCAAGGTTTTCCTAATAAGAAATTTTGATAAATCACCTAAATTTTGGTCGGTGTTACAATCAATAACTAACAATAATTATATAGGGTTCTTAATTTTAAAAATTAGAAAAAAAAAAAAACAATTTCTTCCTCAAGAGTCGAGGGTACTGCTATTCGGAGGCATTCGCATATTAGCCTTGGGAGTTCGCAACAGCAGCGCCGCCTACAAGTTTAAAATCGTTAAATCAGCGGTACACGTTTAGTGCATCTGACAGAGCGGTTACAGAGAGAGCCAAAACGGTCTCCACAGTCTCCTTTGCAATCTTAGTGAAACAGTTTTCCCGCTCAGGCATTAACACAAACACTGTGTTTGGGAGAAAATGAAGTACGTGTTGGTGACGGGAGGAGTCGTCAGTGGACTCGGCAAAGGAGTGACGGCGAGCAGTTTAGGCGTCGTCCTCAAAGATTGCGGCCTTCGCGTTACTTCCATTAAAATAGGTTCGTTTTGTTGCTTTGAAATATTGAAGTTGATTGGCCTCTCTCTCTCTCTCTCTCTCTTAAAAAAATCCTATATTTGTTTAAAGTTACTTAGATTTTGATATTTAGTGTTAATGTTATTTTGATCATACAGCTGGCTGTGTTATACAGACGAAAACAATTTTCATTGACTATGTTTGGCAATTTGGGATTTTGTTCAAAATAGTTTGATATTCTAAGTGTTCTGATCATTCTATTTATGCAATTCAGTTGCTTTGATAAGTTCTATTCCTCAATCATTTCTGGTAATTGGCTTTATGGGGTTCTGTTGCCTTGAAAATCATTTGTTTTTTCTGGTGTTCTGATAACTTTCTTTGTGGCGTTTTGTTAAATCTTGATATCTTCTTGATTATTGGTCTTTGTGTGGTTTGGGGTGGCAATTGTTGTTGGTCAGCTTGGTATATATATGTATATATACTTCCTTCTGGTTGTAGTTGTATTTTTCTGAGATTGTGACCCTTTTTGTTTGTTTATGTTATGAATCAGTGCTTCTAGATATGGATATGCTTATCCATTTTAACCATAAGTCACTTTTTTATCTGTACATTGATTTTATTTTTTTAATGATAGTTTTCGTTTATCATTTCAAACTTTTCATTGGCTGCTAAATTTTAACAATGACTCTCTTGATTGCAGATCCTTACTTAAACACAGATGCTGGTACTATGTCTCCGTTTGAACATGGGGAGGTCTTTGTTCTTGATGATGGTGGAGAGGTTTCAATTTCATTCTTATTTATCTTTTTAAGTTCACACAGAAAGAAAATTGGATTACTTGAGAATAACCTCACTTCCAATCTGAATAGCTTATGATACGCTAAAAATGTTCCCCATGTTGTATTTCTACCCAAGCCAATTAAAGATTGTGTCATATTTTATTAAAATTCCATCTGGGAAAATTTCCTGTATCATTTGTTCATTTTGTTTGATGGATATGCATTAACAGTTGAACCCTCCATGTGTAACATATCCATTTGACTTGCCAAGGTTTATTTAGTACGTATCCTTCTAAATTTCTCACTCAGTGAGTTTATTATTTTTCAATTCACTCAACTTCTAACCATCAAATGATTCAACAATGGATAAGGGTTTAGAAGATACTGCTGAATGATGAAAATGTTTCATGTAGCCAACCTTGGAGTTGGCACTAAATATTAATGGAGATGAGTTGGATCAAGTACCAATCATCTGTTTCTAGCAAAAGCATAAGGAAAAGCAATTGCTACAATAAAGTTCAATTTGGCCAACTATCACCATCTTTTCTTGAGGAGTTATTGATTTTATGTAGCACTGTCCTTTACCATTTGGTCAACCTTGTTTTTCTGTCTTCAGGTTCATTCGGTCTTACTGTCTGACTCAACTGGTAATTTTACCATTTGCTTGAGTGACAATGATTCTTTAGTAAGTTATTTTAGGAGTGTCTTGTATATGGCTTCTAATCTTAAAGATGAGTTTTCCAACAATGTTTTTGGTGATGAAATCCAAGAGTTTGTGGTAACCATAACATCACAAGTAGTTTGTTCAATGACAATTTCTTCTTGCAGTTGAGCTTCAATACCAGCATTTCATAATTTCCTCTTGGTTTGCTCTTAAAAGGTTGATTTAGATTTGGGTAACTATGAGAGGTTCCTGGATGTGACTCTTACAAGAGATAACAACATTACCACAGGAAAGATATATCAGGTGTGTAATTTATTTATTCTAGATGCCAATGCACCTATCAAAAAAAAAAAAAAAAAAAAAATCTAGATGCCTACATATCTACTTTCTCATCTAAAGTCTATTTTGATATGATCAGTCTGTTCTGTTTTGTGTCAGTCGGTTCTTGAGAAAGAACGAAGAGGTGATTATCTTGGAAAGACTGTCCAGGTGGGTGCTATTTGCATAGCTGTTTTGTAATTTTTGTTTCACACTACACTTGAGAGCACTGCTCACTATGATGCTGCATCTTTGAGTGGATTCCAGGTGGTTCCACATATCACAGATGCCATTAAGAATTGGATTGAATCAGTCTCAGTCATTCCTGTGGATGGAAAAGAGGGGCCAGCAGATGTTTGTGTGATAGAATTGGGAGGGACTGTTGGTAAACAAAGAGACACTTGGTGATCTGAGACACCCTTCTCTTAAAATTTATCTTCTTGAGTAATTTGTATTTTTTATTCTTAGGTGACATTGAATCAATGCCATTCATTGAGGCTTTGCGACAATTATCATTTTCAGTTGGTAAGTTTGCATTTTTTGATATATATATATTGTTTTTGTTTGTGGGATCCTTTGTTCTCATTTGTTTGCTTGTCTTTGCATATGCTAACTTGTGGCGACATCCTCTTGATTAGGAGGATTAAGATTTCTGGCTCAGTATTTTATAAACATGTGTCCATCATTGAATTCAGATTTTTGGCCAAATATCTTTTAGAAAAATGATGGCATCATTGAACTTAATTGATTTTTTTATTATGTGATTGTTGCTGACATAAGCATGAAGCTATCTAAGTCTGAACTGAGTGTGAATGTTAACCATGTGTATTTTTCTTCTGTGCCAGAGCTATGAGTTCTCATTATGTTCTATGTTATCTGCTCATGTTACTTCTCAATTTCCTCCTCAGGACAAGATAACTTTTGCCTCATTCACGTGAGCCTTATACCTGTACTGGGCGTTGTGGGAGAGCAAGTAATTTTCCATAAATTTATACTTAATTTGAACCTGCATCTTAAATTCAAGATTTTTTTAATATACTAGCTAGTAAATTGCATTCCATAGAGTTAAGTTGTTTTATTTTTTCTTGAACCTGGAGGTTTCTTCTGTTTCATGGTCAACCCTCTCGCTCTCTCCTTCCTGACCAGAAAACAAAACCTACACAACATAGCGTGCGGGAATTGAGAGCATTAGGCCTGACTCCTCATCTGTTGGCATGTCGTTCTGCACAGGTATGTTGTTCTTGATGCTTGTTTCCTGTACTTATGCTAGAGTTTGTTGAGGGTGTCTTTTGGAGATCCTTTGATATTGATTTTCTCTATAAATGTTCTAGTGATGGCTGCAAAGCACACTTAATCTATTTAATTCTTCATGAAACAACCAAGATCACTCTAAACGGATATAGCAACTTTGGATGAGGAGTCTTTTAGTCAATCTGATCCAGGTTTATCATGTTGGGTTCAACTCACTAGCCATAGTAGTACATTTTTGCATATATTAGTTTTTTGGAAAATGATTAGTGCAAGCCTACACAATAGTTAACTTCATTAATATGGAAATTTGATGGTTATTCAGTTGAATCAGTTTCATTGTTTTCCAAGCATCTTCTAATGTTCATTCTATGCCTTGCATGCGTGCAATTTTCATTTGTTATTATTGATGCAAAATGATTGTTTCATCAATGGTAATTTTTTTTTTTTTTTTTTTACTTTCTTATTTTTGGTTCTGCTGATTTTAATTGTAAAAAAAAAAAATTGGTTCTGCTGTTTTATCAGGTTAGTTATAAATCTTATGAGTTTTAAAACTTTTGCTGCTTGGCTTTCTTCTTTTTATTTTTGATTGCTGCTCCTCCTCTACTGCAAGTCTGCTACAATACAAGGAGTTAAAATAGATGCTTTTTTATTATGTATCGCAGCCTTTATTGGAAACTACAAAGGAGAAACTTTCACAGTTTTGCCATGTGCCAGTAAGTTGTTATAATTGAAGTTTGATTTGTGACTTTAATGCTGAATTCTATTCTCATAGGGTATGGGAATTTTCTTTTCTGCTTTTGTTTCTCATAGGTTGGTAACATTCTCAATATCCATGATGTTCCAAACATTTGGCACATTCCTCTTTTGCTTCGGGTGAGTTTAACAATAATTCTTTGCTTTTTATAATTCTTCAATACTTCTGATCTGTTGCCTTCAACAATTTTTATGTTCTCTACCTGTGTTTCTGATGTGTTTACTTCTGTTTCCAGAACCAAAATGCTCATAATTCCATTCTAAAACATCTAAATCTTAGGTGAGGTTTTGTATTAATTTATTCTACTTAACTTCTGGAGGTTCAAACTTTGAGATCAGAGAGAAATTTTCAAGTTCTGCCAGTCCAAATTCTTTGAAAGTTTAATGACTTGAGGCACTCATTAGTTTGATTCTGGCTGGTTCTGACCGTTTTGAGTTTCATAAACTTTTTTCAACCATATGATTTTGGCAATCATGAATAATGTTGGTGGAACTGTTGCATGTAGTAATATTTTTGGCTGCCTAAAATACAGAATGTGTCAATTTGAATGCAGGGTGATTGCTTATGCTAACTGACTAGTTATTAAAGTTTTGTTTCAGCAAGGCTACACCACCTGATTTACAAGAGTGGACAAAGAGGGCAGAGAATTTTGATAGTCTCACAAATTCTGTGAGTACTTTTAGCATTTAATTCTCTCTTTTGGGAAAAATTTTTCTTGTTATTGGCATATGGAGTGATGCTGCTTTTTGTAGGTGATAATTGCAATGGTTGGGAAGTATGTTGGTCTGACAGATTCATATCTGTCTGTTGTGAAGGTATGATGATACACTTTAAATTCATGCTTAATGATTAAGTGGACAATGAGTATTACCTGTCCCAAAAAAAAAGTTGGAAAAAGAGTATCTTATGTTGGCATTTGATTTGAAATGCTAATAGACGACTTTGTTTACCTATCAAAATTTTTTCTAATTGATAAATGTGCTAATGAATATAAGATACCAATATATAGATGATTTTCTCTGATTTCCAGTTCCTAATTATCTGTGTAGAGTATACAATATAGTTTGAAATTTTAACAGAATTTTTTTCTGAGAGTATTTTTATTCACTAGGTTAATATCTTACCACAATGTACTGCTCATCATTGTGTGTTTTTGCTTAGCCTGGGTGGGAGGCAGCAATTACATGCCATCCATATGGTGAGAGCATTATGACACCCAACTTACAAAAACTGGAACTTTATCTTCTATTGCGAAAAGTATTGTCTGTTGAATCGCCTTAATATAAATATTTTCATCTAAATTTTGGCTGTTTAGTGTATGATTTCAATAATGCAAGCCACCTTGCATCATTATATTCATTTTATGTGCAGCCTTGGGTATGCTTGCATTGCATGTTCTTTGAAGCCATCAGTTAACTGGATTGCAGCTTCTGATCTTGAAGATGATAGTGCATTATTGGTATTGGGCTCCTACAAGTTGCATAGCTGGAAAGTTTTTATTATACATCTCCAATGAAGAGTTTTTCTTATTGTGAATATTGTTCCTTCTACAGACACCAGAAGCTCATGCTACTGCATGGAAGACTCTAAGGGTAAGCTTTACATTAGATTTCCCCCTCTCCCAACAATCCTATCTTTTTTCATAAGTATTATTATGTTTTATTCATTGCCCCTGTAGCATGGTGGTGATGCATGCATAAAACAATTGTTTGCAAAAGCCTTCTGAACAGAACAACTGATTGAGCTGCCAGAACCGTCAAAAGCCTTGTGTCTGGGTTTTGAGCCCATCCTGGTTCAGATCACCAAAAAAATAAGTTCTTCAGATGATTATGAGTTTTGCACATTATTATTTGGATAGCTATTTTAGTTTACTGTTTGAATTTGTCTAACAACCATTCACATAATTCTTTATTTTCCTTTGAGAACTTATTATATCAAAATCTCTTTGTTGGGCTGACAGCTGAAACACTTCATTGGTTTAGCTGATACTGGGTCCTGGTTAAATATTTGTTGAATTAAATATATTAATCAATTGATCATCATCACTCTTTTATGTTTCTTTCTTAGTTTGTGTTTTATATTCTTAGTACTTTTCTCTTCCTTTCAATTCTCATGTAGTCAAACTTAAAATTGTGTTCTCTGTGTTGAAACTGGTTTTCTATTTGTCTTATTTGGATGGACTCTTACACTTAGGATCAAGAAAATGAAAGATAACAAAGTTTTCTCTCTTTCCTTTACTTTCAGTATTTTTCTTTTCAAATTAAGGTAAGATGATCAGTCAAGGTTTTGCTGAAGAAGCTATATTTGCAGAATGCAGCATGTGTCCTGGTTCCAGGAGGCTTTGGTGATCGTGGTGTGAAAGGGATGATATTGGCTGCAAAGTATGCCAGAGAGAATAATGTTCCTTATCTCGGGATTTGCTTGGGCATGCAGATTTCTGTGATCGAGTTTGCTAGATCTGTAAGTAACCTTTTTTCAAACTTTTGTTTCCTTTTTCTATTCATCAGATTATACATTGGTTGTACTTTGATCACATGTCTTAGGTTTTGGGCATGGAAAAGGCAAATAGTGAGGAGTTTGACACCCAGACAGCTGATCGTGTTGTAATTTTCATGCCAGAGGTATGGTCATCTGGGCTTGTCTCAAATTTCTGCTGTTCCATGGTTATCATCATTTTTACATCCATGTGCAGGGTTCAACAACACATATGGGAAGCACTATGAGACTAGGATCTCGAAGAACACTGTTCCAAACTCCTGATTGTATTAATGCAAAACTGTATGTGATTGAAGTTTCAGTACGTGTAGTCTAACAAAATTACAAAAAATTATGTTGCCTGCAAAATACAATTACACATTGTGCTTTCTTCTTTTTTTTCCTCTGATTCATTTAGAGAAACCTAGAACCTTTCCCATCCCTACCCCAACCCTTGCCCAATAAGTCATGGTAGAGGAGCTAATTGCATTAGTCATTTAACTGAACTATAAGGCTTATATCTGCTTGGTGATATGTGGATGTTTGTCCAAGCATGTGGAATCCTGGATGACTATTCTCATGGACCAATCTGAGGCTGCCTGCTTATGACAGAGCTGAGTCCATTAAATCACTGCTCGTATTTTAAAGAAATAAGAATATGTTGTTGCTGAGATTTCATGAATGCATGCTTATACAGTTTCTATTTGACATTAGGTACCATAATTCAGAGTATGTGGATGAACGGCATCGACATAGATACGAGGTTAGTTGTGGAATCTGGTTGAGTGAAGAAAGATGTGATGTGGGCATATTATCCTATTGTCTAGATGGAACAATATCCTTAACCAAGATATGAGTGGTGCAGGTGAACCCAAATATGGTTGATGTTCTAGAAGAAGCTGGCCTGAAGTTTGTAGGGAGAGATGAAAGTGGAAAAAGAATGGAGGTTTGTTGTTAAAGTCAGCTAAGCTTAAGCTCACATGAGCTTAAGAACCTGTCCGAGTTGAAAAATATTTAATTTCAAGAGTTTGCTCTTAAAATTTCCCTTTTCTTTTTGGCTGTGATGAACCCATCTATGGTGTTTGGGCTCACTGGGAATTCACCCTCTCCAAAATGCTAATTTTTCTGTTAAGGTGCAGCTGAGTTTCAAAAGTTTCACTTCCTCTCCCTTCTTTTACAGATTTTAGAGCTTCCCAGTCATCCATTCTATGTGGGCGTCCAATTTCATCCAGAATTCAAGTCACGGCCTGGGAGGCCATCAGCTCCCTTTCTAGGTATGTGCGTTGATACAAGTAGTGAAGTCTAAAATCTCTAATCCAGAACCATCTATATCCCCATGATAAGGTAATGGATGCTGTTTCTAAAAGTGTAATTGATTTTGGAAATTCAAACTGAGAGCATGGGGATGGGTGGGTGCTGCTGTTGGTTGTGTTTGAGTGTTGTACTGTAAAAGTTCTGTTCTAAGGTGATGATGTGGGTATTTTCTGGACAGGAAAGTGACAGTCAACTTTGGGTTAGTTTTTCTAAGTATGAGCCTTCTTAATCGAATGTGGATTTATCATCTAAAACCTGTGATATTGCAATTGTAGGTCTTATATTGGCTGCACTGGCAGCGGAAGAGATCTGGCCAGCATCAGGATGGCAGTTGATAGAAAGAGCTTGTCGTTCACACCTCAAATGAAGCAATTTCTAAAGGGCAGGACAAGTGTTCCATGGAAAATTTTAAGCGACTACTGAAGAAAAGAAGAAATCCATCCCTACGTTTATGGGTTAACATTATCATCTTTTTTCGCAAACTCATCCCTAACCTTCGGGGATACAAAGCAAGTCGGGGGGACTTACAATAGGAATTCATAACCGGTTCCTATGTATGTAGAGCCAAACTGCAAAATTCTGTAGGCTCCTCTTGTTTCACTTCTAAACACTGTTGTGACTCTTTGCTCAAATATTGTTCAATGGAATATTTATTTAATGAGTTTTGCCTTCATCATAGTCTCTGAAGAGCTTTACACTTTTAAGGAGTTGACTACCATCCTGAGTAAGGGTCGGTCTGCTTCGTTTGGAAAACACACTGTTATTCAGCACTGTTTTATTTCACTTGTGATTCTCGTTTTCTTTATTTAACAAAAAAAAAAAAAAAAGGAACCAAACGCTGCTTTATGGTTTTCGCTTCTCGTTTTTTCGTATCAAAAATAGCTTTTCAAACCATAAACAAAAAGCCGACAGTGTGACGTTTTGCTTTTGCTTTTTAAACTCGTTATTCTCAAAAATAAGGAAAACAAGAAAAATATTTGGTTCTTAGTTTTTTTTTTTTTTTTTTTTTTCATGAGAAACATAAAAAACGTAAAAATACTAAATTCAGACAACGAGAATAGCTTTTAGAGAAATTAAAATAGTGTTTTTTGGGTTTTAAAAAACCGTTTTAAGAACAGTTTTTCATACATTGTTCTGACAACCAGTTTAAAAAAAAATGAGCCAAAAAGGGGGAGTATCTTTTTTTTTTCTCCCTAGTTTTAAAAGCTTCTTGAAAGAGGATGTAGAGATAACCTCTTTGCTGTTTGATAGATCAGAATATAGGAGGAGCCTAAGCATGATCCATTTCTGGTAGGATCCTTCTTTTTGACCCAAAATCGCAAAACACCAAAACGATCACTCTTCTGAATCAATAAATTCTTGGTACTTATTTATAAAATTGCAAAGAACTCAATGGAAGCTTTCAGTATTTACAAAATGCCTCAACGCCTCTTTAACACAAAAACGAAAAACAGTATGAAACTTAAACTCAATCCTTAACTTGTGCCTCTATTTAGCATCTCATTGTACTGCAAATATGAAATCTGTCTCTGCAGCTTCATCTGAGCGTAGAACTTAGCAATGAACTCCTCCGCCTTCACATCAATCCCTTCTTCCTCATCACATCCCCCATAACCACCGTCTTCGCGCATCCCTCCCTACCAAGAAACTCTTCCTCGCCTTCTTCATCCCCAACTTCACCCATCGCCGCCATTCTGAACTCTCTTGAAATCATAATCAAATCCAATTGCGATTTATGCAGGGGATGTGCGGCATCTTGAACCTCATCGACCCTGGCCGATGCATCTTCACATGGAATATCGGGGTGTCGTCGAACGACAGTTGGCGTTCTCCGTAATTGTAATTGATCGAGTCGTGCCTGGTATTTCCAAGGTTTTTCAAGAACTTCGGCACCAGCCTCAGCTCCATCATCAACCTCCTCTTGAACACTCCGCCTTTCCTCGCCCACAACAACGCTAACCGCAGAAGATTCCATGCTCGACGACCGATTTGGTGTTCTCTCTTCATTCTTTGCAAATGCCAATGGCAAAAGGAAACAGACTGTTCTGAGTTTGATTGCTTTGATTTTGAGAGATGTTGATAGAGGAGAGAAGATGAGAGGGGTATATATATTATGCATTGAGAAGGGAAGTGGGTCTGAAAGCAAGCGTTGAAGAAGTGGGCGGCCAGGCTGGTGGGCCAAACTGTTGTACGCGGTTGAGGAGAGGAACTTTCCGAAAAATAATAAAAAAATTAAAATAAAAAAATCTTTAAAAAATGTAGTTTAAAAAATAATCCTAAATATAGTATAATTTTTTTTACTATCAATAAAATAATTTAGAAAGTATTACTTCAAAAAACACATTTACTATTAATTCAAATCATTCAAAATTATAACAATGTCTTTTCAAAAGACATTTTTTGTGTAAATTTTTTTAATTTTTTGAAAGTGCCCCTTGAAAATACATTTTTAAAAAATATCTCTTGAAAATACACTTTTCATAGGGCAAAAATTACATTATATTTAAGAATATTTTTAAACCTATATTATTTAAAAAATATATTTTTTTACACTAAATATCTAAAAAGACCGTTGAGGAGAGGATATAGCTGAGTTGGTTTTATTTTCTTGCGGTTTTTCCCAAATATACCCCCCCCTACCCCCATCTTTTATTTCTAGATTGTGGGTTTATGGTAGGGCATTTTAGTCCACATTGGAAGAAATGGACCCACAGGTAATGTTTGTATAATTTATCATTTATGTTGGAAAACGAAAGTGAGAGAATCCTAAAAACCGTGTACGGGAGAACGGAAGCTTTTTTAATAAGAAGGTTCATTATAATTTTTTGAAATATTTGATCAAAGTACATCAAATAACTCAAAACTTGTAACTTGTTCGTGTACTGTACAAAAATGTCATTTATCATTTCATTTTATGCATATAGATATATTTTTTCAAGTCGGGGCATCTTTGTTAACGGTTTTTTAAAATTATTTTTTGTTATGAAAAATAAAATGAGTAAAGAAAATAAGAGAACATATTTGATTTTTTCTTTTTATTTTTGGTTATGAAAACAGGAAGAACATAAAAAAAAACCCAAAATTATAAAAGAAAAACAATTTTAAGAGAACCAAAACTATTCTCAACGACAATTTTCCTAAACAAAAACCAAACTTAGATTTTCTTTTGGAAAGGTACTTTAATGAAATCGTTATTTTTTTATCACTTTTACGATTGAATATTAGTATTAAAAAAAAATGAAAAAGACAGGAGTGAGAAGTGTAGGATACGAATTTCTAACAACCTAGATCACCATGGTAGAACACAAACATCATTTAATTAAAAACACTCAGAATTACATACCTTTCTTAATCCACTGGATCTCTTTTCTTTCATTGACGCGAATCACGGTTGAAATGAGAAAGAGAAGGATCTCAAGATCTCAAGATCTTCTCCCAACGACCTCCTTTGAAACCTGGGCGATGAGATCACGATCACTTTTCTCAGAAACCCGATGAGAGAAATAACGTACGTGATAGGAAAATGCATCCCAGGCGTGATACTGTTTTCTAAATGTAGCCTCCGACTACCTGCCCTCTCATAATCAAATGTCGAACTCACTCTCTACACACCAAACAAATTTTACATGCTTATTAAGAAGCCCAATAACCTGATTTAATTGGGACTAATCTTAATTCAAGTGATACTGAATTAACGGGGCCCCCACTTAATGAAAAACTTTACATTCCACGCGATATTAAGACCCGAAACAAAACTCGCGCGGCGCACCTTTATACTGGGTCTAGAGATTTATTCTTAATAAATAATCCGATCCCATAAAGTCTCGAACACCTAATCACTGGGCGCAGATCAGATGCATCACAAACCCCTTCCACGGTCACGAGCCGCTTTCAACTTTACCGATATGGATTCAATATGCAGAAAGGCTATGAAACGGACAATACCTCATAATGAGCGATACTTCATTGCTATCCATTTTGCTAAATTCAAATTCTCTCTCCCAAGTTGTCACAAACCCAAAGGCCACTGCAGTAATATCCATCAGCGCTCCAACGAACTCAGATATATACAAGTACTGGAGAGCAGAATTTTACTTAACGCTTAATAAAATACGCTATCGAGGCTAATTCCAAGAATGCCCCATAGCCTTTATTCAAGGTTTACACAATGCCTTGATATTTTCAACAGTTATATGTACTCAACTCGATAAACCTACATTCACCAATACCTTATTGAATGTAAAAGAGTTGATACATATTCAACACAGCAAAAACGGGACCAATCAATCAATCTTTATTAGAGCAACATAAAAATTTAATAGCCTCCCACTAATTCGCATCCCATGATACTCCTAAGCCTAAGGCACGATACGCTGCTCAAATATTACAAGTATAAGGCCTTTAGTTAGCGGATCTCGCAATCATATCATCCGTTGATATGTGCTCCACCGCAACGTCACCGTTTCAACTTTTCCTTTGGCTACGCATTCGACCTCCATGTGTTTGCACTCGGTTCCTCGTTGTCATAATAAACAACACCGCAGCCATCACACAATACAATCAGACGCCTATCCACAAAATCAACACTTTAACTCCTTAATTAGGTTTCTGAGCCAAATTGCTTCGAAAGAGCTTGTCAAGATACAAACTCCGCCGCATGGCAGAGGTGATGCAATTAATTTCTGCTTTCACTTTCTCCACGACATCGCACTCCCGCTAACTTTAAAGATATAAACTCGCCTGTTGACTTCTTTCATCCCCGACACCAAAGAAAGTCCGAATGAATACCCAACTACCGTAGGTCCCGAACATGTTCAAATCAACATATAGTCTGGCCCTCTTTAAGACTCATAACCTTTCTGGCAAAGAACTCCAATGATCATGTCCCGCCTGACTGATATCCGCCTAAGTCCCGCAGAAATAAGACACGCCTAGCCAGATACTCGAAAGATACATAATACTCCCAAGTGCACTAGCATAAGGTATATTCTTCATTCGAAGTTTTCTATATCCGAACGGCGACATCGCGACAGACTAACTTATCACCTTTGCGTACGTGAGTAATTCCCGGCTTACATAGTCAGCATGCTGAATCTTCTAAAACACGATCAACATACGCCCTCCGAGATAAACCCAATAGTCCGCAAGAACGATCCCTACTTTAATCTCAATGCTGCGACAAAAGACGCTCACCAAGGTCCTTCATCAAAGCTTTGCGACAACATCCGCTTGTCTTCACGCAGCAGACTGGGTCACCGTCGCAAGGCGATATCATCCACATAGAGTATTAGGAAAATGAATTTCCTCCCACCGACCTCAAGTAGTGATATACATCATCTACTTCTGCTTCAACAAAACCATACGTAAGAACAACACTGGGCGAACTTTCAAGCATTCATTGTCTAGAAGTCATTGAGACCATAAATAGATTCTTTTTCATTTACATACAAGTTTACTCGAATCATTTGCCACAAAACCTTTCTAAGTTGCATCATATGGATTTCTTCATTAAGGTTCCATTGAGAAATGCGCTTTTAACATCCATCCGTGTAACTCCATATCAAAATGAGCAACTAATGCCACGATCACCCGAAAAGAATCTTTAAGAGACTGGAGAAAAAGTCGTCTGCTGGCCTACTCCCTTCTTTCTCGACAAACCTTACTACTCGCTCCTGGGCTTTAAACTTCTCAATCTTTCCTTGTGAAACCCTTTTAGTCTTATACACCCATTCGCAAATAATGGGTTCATGACCCCTGTGTAATTCAATAAGTTCCCAAACTCCATTATGCCCTTCATGGGGACAATTTCATCTCTCATCGCATCTAACTAGCGCCTTCCGACCAGGACAAGAACAATTTCCTATGTTACTGGATCACCACGTAACCGATATCGTAGTCTTGCTCTCCCATATAGACTAAATAGTCGGCATAAATGATCGCTTCCCTGAGCGGATCTCCTCATCGGAGTAGAATAGCCACATTCGCACCCGAGAGCCTCTACATGAACTCAGAGTCGTCTCAACAACAGATCCCTAAATTTCAACAGTTCAACATGCAGATGTGAGTTTCACAATTATTTGTATGGAGAGATACAGATATCACATTACTCAATCTGTACTATCATCCCTCAATAGTCCAAGAAACAGCCATTTCTTCTCGGCCACATCAAACCCCAAAAACTTAGTCGTCTGCGGATTCCATACCTCCTGTGTTTCCATCGGGATTATAGAACCGATATCCCTTGAATGTTCCGTGTAAGATACAAAATAACACCTAGTGGAACGTTCCTGGAGTCCAACTTACTTAATGTCGGATTATATAACTTTACTTCATAGACATCCCCAAACCTTAAGATGGTTTAAGTTAAGCTACCTTTCACCATAACTCAAAGGAGTCAATGGAACAAATTGAGGTACACGATCTGCAATGTACAAAGCTGTTTTCAAAGCTTCACCCCCATAGAAAAACCGGCAATTGTTCTACTAATCATACTCCTTACCATTTCCATAAGAGTACGATCACGCTTTCTGCCATACCATTTGCTCAGACCTCAGCATAGTAAATCAGGCCACTATCCTGCAGTCCTCTAAGTATTTGGCGAACGGCTCTCTGTCGCCCGAAGACGCCATGCTCGTCATAATACTCTCCACCTCGGGCCGATTCACACAACTTTACGACTTTCCTAACCGCTGACTTCAAAATTCAAAATCTTGAATTTTTCAAGCACTCTGACTTTTCTTTAATCAAGTACAAATAACCATATCGGTATCATTATCAATAAACGCGATTTAAATAAAAATTTCTACACAAGGTTGCCACATAAGGTCCACTTATGATTTGGCAGAATAATTTCCAACAAGCCGAACTAATGGATCATAGCTTTCTTTCTTATCTTGGTCATTCCATTCCCTGCTGTCAAGCCTACGATATCTCTAAGTCATTTTTAAGAGTAGGTAGGATATTAGTCTTTATTAGCCTTTCTACTCTATCCTTAGAGATATGGCTAAGTCGTTTATGCCATAATGCATAAGACTCATCCTTAGGTAGTGGTCTTTTTGAAACAACCTTTTCAACCAGAGGTTAATGTGATATGTCATCGGGAGATAAACTTAATCTATATAATCCGGCTGACATAATGACACATCTAACCTTATTTGAATTAAGAAATATTTAAAATACATTGTTTTTAATTTCAAAAAGAATAACCATACGAATCCAAATACAAGATAACAAACTTAAATTCCTTCCAAAGTTAGGCTATATATTAAACATCTTTCAACATCACAATTAAAACCAGACTAAAACTAAGATTACATCTCCCACGAACATGACTTCAAATTTTCCTCAAGGATTTCCCTACAAGAGCTTCGATTCATCCACTCGGCCTCCTGCTTACGAATCCCTCAGATTTATAAATGCAACATGATTAGTTGCTCCACCATCAAGCCACCAAGAATCGGATTAAGGCTTCTCGTATAGGTCGATTCACAAACAAGTATTAAAGAATCATTACTCAGTTCACATTGACATCCGCTTTGAATTTTGCACAGCCCTTCTTCATGTGACCTTTCTTCGCAGTTAGCTAGCCGATCACCATCCTTTTCAAGAATGCTCTCTTTTCGACACTCCATATTGTCGATTGACCTAGTTTTCGAGCACCTTTGAGTTCGATTTGAACTTATTCTTCTCTTATAGAACTGAAGAAGATATAAGGCCACATGCTCTTTATCCTTCTTAAGCTTCTCTTCCTCCTCGCCACCACCCTTTGCTATCAAGTCATTTATCACCAAGTTTCATCTGGGAATTAGCTATTTCAATCCCCAAATCAGTGGAAGGTGCTCAGGCTTGATGCACAATGCAAGCATCGTGAATGGTAACGTTAAGAGCTCGAGTCACTTTTAAGTCCACATCCCTTACTGTGACATAATCTCTAACTTCACTTGCACGATCATACTCATGTCAAGAGCTTTTTATAAGTGTTCCAACCTCGCATCGATCTAAACTCGACAGCCTATACGCCATCATTTTAAGAAAGATAGCCTGATCTATATCCACTTTGCCGCCTTGTATAGATTTCTTCATCGCCAACAAGAAATCCTATTGCTCCTCTCCCGTAGCAAAGTCACGTTTCAATAACATTGAGGATGGAGTATCCACTACTTTATCCATTGTGTTTCATGTGAACATCCCACGCACTCCATTCCCAAACAGAAAGGTCCTCTTCCATTTCTTAAAACTAATCCAAGAAGGATCTCTATTGAAATTCGAATCACGTCACGTAAAAAATCGACCGAAAAATAAAACAAAACAAAGACACCGCGATCATGCGACACTACACGTGCACTACATACATCATCACATAATCACCTGGGCGTAGAATATGACATGTAGTCAGATATTTCTCCACACGATAGCGGCCATGGAGTAACATACTCTAATCCTTCGCGGAAATCACTCACTCGGGCAGGCGGAACCACTAAGATCTACCATTTCCTCATCAGATGCCATCACGATCCCTCCATGAATTACCACATGATCGACTCCTTCGTGAAAGTACGCACCACGCACAAAACATGAGACATCCCCACAATATGAGACCGATATTTCAACCAACTGCGTGCCACTTCGCGGTCACGTACCTAATCGAACTCGAAAATCACCATATCACATATAAACTTTGCGTATCACATTCAATATATGTAATGCCAATTATATTTGTTCAATCTATTAATAGTCAATTAATTTGTAACTTACACAAACTCTTATGCAAAGTGGTATTCATGTTAGTTACCTTATGCATTCAAACCATAGAGAAATACCAAGAATACGTGAAAAATACCCTAATACTAACTAGGCATACATAGGTTCTATACGCATTTTCATCCGTAAGCTTCAAATATGCTAAGTCAATATACCAAATTGTAGAGAATTCCTCATACCGAACTGCAGTATCAAAATTGCCCTGGGTTCCCCCTCCCACGCGCCCTCACGCGCCACCGTATGTTCAAGGCGGCAGGCAGCCGCGTGGCAACGCGTGCATCGTGGTCCTGGTCAGGTCGACCGGCCTAAGCTTCGACCTGACCCACACCGCTGACTGCCTTGTCACCGCTGACCCGCGGATCACTGACCGCCTGGGTTCGACGCTGATCGACGGCTCACCGGGGCCGGCCAATATCCGCCTGGCGGCGCGCCACGGTCGGCCAGCGCCGACGCCATCCGCCACGCCGCCAGCCACGCCGCGATTTAACTGAATCGGCCAACAAACGACGGTATCCGGGCTTTGACCGGGCCTGCTGTCGACGCCACGCTGACGTCACGACGCTGGCCGAATTCGCCGGTCGCCTCATATACGCACGCGCCGTTGCCTTCAACGCGCAGCGCGCGTGGCGGCGCGTGAGGGCGCGTATGGCGAGCTTCCCATGACGGTGCCACCCACCGCTGTGATCGCTCACAGGAGGATTCCAATATGTAAAATATTTTTAATTTCGACGTATGTAAAACCAAATTGGACAGGTATGTCCGATTTTCTTAAAACCTAAAAATTTCTCCAAACTGTATGTTTCAGTTCGATCCATGGTCGCATTTGATACCAACTCGTAGGGATACGAATTTCTAACAACCTAGATCACCTTATAACACAAACATCATTTAATGGAGAAAACACTGTAAATTACATACCTTCGAATCCACTGATCTCTTCTTTGTCGACGCTAATTGACGTATACTCGCAGCAGAACCGATCTCAAGATCTCAAGATCTTCTCCCAAACGACCCTTTGAAACCTGGGCTTTACGATTGTCGATCACTTTTCTCGTAGAAACCGTACAGAAATAACGTGAGGCGATTTAAAATGATCCCAGCAAGCCGTATGACTGAATTTTTCCTAACAGCTCAATTAATGGCCCTCTCATATAATCTGCCGCCGAACTCACCCACACACCACAAATTTACGAAGTTTATTAAGAAGTTCCCAATAACCCCACTTATCACCAATCTTAATTCAGTTTTAATACCAATTAATGAAGCCCACTTAATGAAAAACTTTACAAGAAGACGAGGAGAGAGGTGAATGGAGAGTGAAGAAATGTGGTGCATGATCTGAGCTCAGATGGAATGACTCCTGGTTCGCCACCATCAGACCTTGAGCTCAGTCTGTCTGGGTTTAACTCTTCTCAGCCTGGTATGAGCTGGACCTCCTATACCATTAATGAAATTTATACTAGGTTGGATTTTTTTCTCTTTTCTTCTCTGTTTTCTATTCGAGAAGCAAACATGGTCTTCCTGTTCTGAAAATAATTTTAATCTAACTTGAATTTTTGTAGTTTGCACCTGTTCTGAAAAGGTCAACTTCCTTTCCCTACAATTCATGAAACAGTTGGAGTGAACTGGCACTAGCTGCACCAACATTGAGACATGGGTCCTACCCTCAACCAATTTCTCACCCATAACTTGTAAAGATGGAGACTTGAAAGTAGAAATATCAAAGTATGAGTTTCTTATTATTAATTAGTCTGTTTTACAGCTTGTCTGTCATGCCAATCGTACTGTTCTGTGTTTACTTTTGAATTGGATTAAGAAACTTCCAAACGTTCAAACTTGGTTAATGGGGAATGGGCTGCCCAATTATCAAACACATCAAGTGAAGCAATTAGCTGGCAGCTCGCAACAAAACAACAAAAAAGGAATGCCTTTCTAATCCTAAATAGAGGAAAAGGGGAAAGTAATTAAAGCTATGTTTGTCTATAAATACTACATTTTTTTTTCTTTTAATTTAAATGTATAAACTCTCGACTATATTTAATTTTTTAACCAAATTTTATTTGTTTCCCTCTTCTCTTCTTCTTTTTTACTATGATCCATGCTTCCAAATCCTTTAATTACAATATCAAGTGATAATGCACGATATGTTTCGCTCAGCTTAATTTGATGATTTAAACTTGAAAGCCTAATAAAAGCCTTTTTGGGGATGCTCGGTATCTAATCTCAAAACAAGCCGAAGTTACTTCAATTCGACTCAACTAAAGTCAAATCAATTAATATATTAATAAATAATTATACATGAAATCGATTCGATTAATAAAATAATAAACTCGACAGCTTTACGAAGAATACGAATTTAAAAAGATTACGAATATTCTAATCCTCGACTGATAAACTAATCACGAAATGAATTCAAATATCCTAATAATCGAATGAGTGATTAAGAGTAAATTGATTCTTTCACAACCTTAACATACAAAGTAAAGAAATAGGTGTAAAAAAACAGCGTTAAATTTTTTTATCTGGCGGGGAAAATCTTGAAATTTTCGTTAGTAGATGCATGGCAATTTCTGGGAAAAACACTGGTTAATTTTTCGTTTACGAAATGTTTATGCGTGGAAAACGGCTAAACCGAGTACGGATGTGAGATGATGGCCGCGACATTTTTTCTTTTTTTGTGGGACCCAATTTTAGTCACCCAAAAAACCGCGGCGACCGAGGAGCCCACACTCTCCGCACGCTCTTTGCTCTTTGCTCTTTGCATGGCCTTCCTCCCTCATCCATGAATCATGATCGTCCATCACACACTTTTGTTTAACTTTTTTTCTTTTTTTTTTCCCCCTAAATTATGATTATAAGAAAGAGAAAGGGAAAACTATCATTACCAGGTTTCTTCTTAATTTATTTAAAAAATTAAGATAAAAAGACTTGAGATCATTAGGTATTTTTTTATTTAAAAAAATATTTGATAAAAAAGATAAAATATTTGATATAAAATTCATTAAATCTTAAGTACAATCCCAATAAAATTTAGATACCAGATCATATCTAACATATAAAATAATATTCGAGATTTATTGAGGTTATATATAAAGCTTATTCAAAGATTTATCAAATATATTAGAAATCAAAAGACTTCACCTTAGTTTCAAGTCTTTTTTATCATAATTTTTAAATAAATTGAAATAAGGAACCATAACATAGTTTTCCTTTATAAAAAATACCATCCATATTTAAGTTGTTAATATTCAAAAGGAATAATTATACGTAATTTTAAAAGTTTATATTTAATGTAGGCATTAAATTAGTGAAAATTAGTTAACCTTGCATAAGATAGGTATTTGTATTGGTTCTACCTTTTTTGTTTATGTCCGCTTTCCTTTAACCTTAATTTAAATTTTCAAGCTTAAAGTTTCATTACTCCAAAACTTTCAAATTAAACCTTAACCTAACCTTCATAATTTGATTGTGGTTATAATTTACAATTTTAGACTTTTGATTTTATAAAGGTGGTTTAATGTATCAAATTGATAGAGTCTCCTCAATTGTGTTTGAAAAATATTCTTGTTGAAATTAAACAGCTATTAGCTCATGAAAGGGAGGTGCAAGTGAAATATGTGTTTTGAGAATATAACAGAGCATTAGATTTCTTAGTGGTTGAATCTGCTAAGTTGTCCTTGGCCAATGAAAGTTTTATGAGCTAATTAAAACTTGAGATAGTCTTGATTTTGTGAAGTTGTGTTTTTTGGGTTTACCCTGCCTCAATTTGGAAAAAAAATACACAATCCCTTAAGTGATATCCTATATTAAAGCATTCCTATTTTTTAAAGGTTTATAAATGTTAAGATCTTTAAATATTTGAGTTTGAACCCATTTTTAATGTTTTTCTTAAAATTTTACTCCATTACATATTTTCTTACCATTTTCTTTTTTTAATTCTTTTCGATGAGTCCAAAAGAGCTTGAAAGAGGGTAGTTTCCAGGAGTTCCAAAAACGCTTTGAAAACCACTGATATACGATATGTGACAGAAGGATTTTATTTGAGTGTCTAATGAGTTTTGTTTCAAAATAATACATTTAAAAAAAAACATCAATCAAATATATTTTTTAAAATAATACCTAAACTAATACATAAATCGTTGATTACGATTTTAACTTCAAACTTAAAATCGTAGTTAATTACTACAATTTTAACTTTAAAAAAATTTAAAATTGTATTCAATAGCTACAGTTTTAACTTAAATTTTATTTTAAATCGTAATCAATAACTAAAATTTTAACTTAAAAATATTTAAAATCTTAATCACCAACTATTGTTTTGATAAAGACACACTAGTTTAGACATTTTTTTTTAAAAACATATTTGATTTGTATTAAATATATATATATATATATAAAATCTTAAACACCAACCAATCGTTTTGATAAAAGACATTAGTTTAGATATTTTTTCCAAAAACATATTAGGTTTGTATTTAATATATATATATATATATATATATATATATATAGAAATATATATATATATATATATATATATATATATATATATATTATTTTAGGACAAATCTCCAAAAATAAAGTATGAAATGTTATACCAAGAATGAGATGGATTAATATAAATACCCAAAGAATCAACTTTGTTCAAGACACATAAATTTTTATTATTTAATTTCTATCATATTGTAGATGAATGATGAATCACAATTTATTAAAAAAAAAAGGGAAATGTAAAAATCTAATTTCTTCATTACATTTGCTATCTTCCACCGCCGCGAAATTTATTGAACTAACAAACCATTTTTATTATATTTTGTTATTTTTATAATATATTATTTGTTTAATTTAGAGGTTGTTGACTGCCATAATTAAATACAAATCATCGAAAGTTGTCAAGAAAGACCGGTTCAATGGCTCTTCCATTTTTTTTATAAACAAAATTTTCACATATACCGAGAAGTTTAAGGAGCAAAGTAATGGCAGCCGTCAGATTATCTGGAACCCGAAATATAAGCTCCTTCTCCCGTCCACCTCTTCTTCCTCCGCCTTAAACCCGCTCCTCCCACGTTGTCTTACTCTCCTCTCCCATCCATCCATCTCATCTGTGCATTTAGCTCCTCCATTTTCCGATCTTATTACACACACACACACACACACCAGCCCATTCAATTATTATCAAATTTCCATATTTACCCTTATGTAAGGGTATTTAGGTCATTTCAGAAACAGCTCCCTATTACTATAAAAGGGAGAAGGCGATAGCAAGAGGATGCCTCGACCGTGATATCTCTAGCCTTGCATAGGCCTGCTTCCTGGAGGAAGAGGCCTGTGCCGATTTCGACAATAGCCAAAATTGAATTGAGTTCCAAATTCTATTTGGATTGAATTCAATTGATCTATTCGAAATGGAAGATCAAACTGTCACGGTCGTTGCGCCGCCACCCAGCAGGATGCCCAAGAAGCGTGGTGGGCCAATGTCTTTTCTCAGGGCAGCCATGTTCATCGTCCGACGTAGCCCAAACAAAAAGAAAACTCCGGCGGCCGTGGAAGTTGCCGCCAACGCCATGAAGCTCGTCGGCTCCATGCGTCCTCTCCACCTCCAGGAGAACTACTCGCCGCCACCACCGCCGACCCTCCGCGTTTCCCTCTCTGTGGACAACTTCCTGGACGTCTACCCGCCCCCCATGTCGCCCAGCGCCGCCTCTTCCTCCGGAAGCTCCACCGACGGCATGAACAGCCGCTTCGCCTCCGCCCAGAACCTCCAAGACCTCGACCGCCCCGATAACGACGATGTTTGGGGGGACGACGGCGGAGACGAAATGATCGACATCAAGGCCAAGGAATTCATCGCTCAGTTCTACGAGCAGATAAGGCTTGAACGCTTGGACTCCGTCAAACGTGACTTAATACGTACGAACAAGCTTACGCATAAGAGTGCGAGCGCGTACGTACGTCCATCTTCTCAGGTTTCATAAGTCTTCTATTTTTATTTTTTGATGTTGTTTATTTTTTTCCAAATTTTAATTTTTTTCCATTCCTTTCTTTTAACATTTTATGGCAATGGTTGGAATTTAAGTTTCGGTTGTCTAATGAAGAAGCGTGAGGACGAAGTGTGAGTAAGGAGAACAAGAAGAAAAAAGTAGATATTGTTGAATGTAGCTGGTTTGCAATAAAGATTCTTATTTATTTATTTAAACCTTTTTCTTCTTCTTTTGTAATTTGTAGGAAGTTTTTCTTCTAAAGAAGAAATGAACATTAGGCAAGGGAGGCCGCATAACGTGAGGCCCGGAATTTTCCTTCTCATTTTCTTGGGGTTTATTTTTTGTTCTTTTTTTTTTGTTTCTCCTTTGCCTTTGGTTCAGTGTATAAATTTCCCATTTGTCTCCTCTTATTTTTTCGGTTCTCATGTATTTTCATGAGGATACCAGAATTAATAAAATTTTACAGAATCGCAGCAATTGTTGGTGAGATTTATTCTAATGGGTCTCGGCTGAATGGAGGCTATAATCATGTTTTGATTCCTGTTTTTAAAAACTATTTTCGAGAAATTTTTAAAAACACATATAACATTGTTCTCTAAAAAACACCCTTTTTGGTTTCGTGTTTTTTCAAAATTATTATATGTTTTCCTTGTTCACTTGTTTTCTAAAATCCTTTGTTTATCAAAATTTTTTTTTTTCAAAAACTATAACAAAAGAAGAGATAATGACATTTCCATGATCTCTGTGGACTTGTTTTGATTTTGTTTTTAAAAATTGTTTTCTGCTCTCAAAAATAAAAACATTAAGAAATACTAGCAAAACATGTTTACATGAAAAACATAAAAATAAAAACACAAAAATATTAAATTTATAGAACAAAAAAGAGTTCTCAAGAACACCAAAAAAAAAAAACAGGAACCATACATTCCCTATGTTTTTCATTGTCTTTTAAACAAAAAAAGAGTTTTTAAAACTATAAACAAAATTTTGAGTCGGTGTCTGAAAATACCCCACATGAAAAGCTCAATAGTTGATTTATGTTTTAAATTTGTAATTAATTTTGACATATTAATCTGAATTTAAGGAAAGAAAAAGCAAAGAAAGTACTAATGATATGGAATTTAAATTTATAGAACAAAAAAGAGTTCTCAAGAACACAAAAAAAAAAAAAACAGGAACCATACATTCCCTATGATTTTCATTGTCTTTTAAACAAAAAAAGAGTTTTTAAAAACTATAAACAAAATTTTGAGTCGGTGCTCGAAAAATACCCCACATGAAAAGCTCAACAGTTGATTTATGTTTTAAATTTGTAATTAATTTTGACATATTAATCTGAATTTAAGGAAAGAAAAAGCAAAGAAAGTACTAATGATATGGAATTTATAACTTCGATAAATTTAAAATCACCACGGCTTGATTATTTGACAAATAATATGCAATTAAAATTTAAAAGAAAAAAAAAATCATACTCACAAGTCAGTGGTAACAACAAAATCAAGGAAAATTTTATATCCAATTTTGTAATCATCGACACAAAAGAGTAATTGTCTTTTTTCAAAATAATATCATGAATTTTAACCAATATAGTCAAACACAATTTCGACTCAACCCACTCCACTCATCAGCCCTAATTTGCATACACCCTCTTCCTCCCATCGTGCGCCTCACCAGGAGGGTGTTTCCGTAATTTCGGATCGACCAGAGCAACAATTAAATTGTCAAGAAGGAAAAGCAAGGGAAAATGGACTCCCCTGTGGTTCTTCTAGTTCGAGCTCATTCCCACCACTACGGGTTTTGATCTTGCCACGTGTCTCAGGGACCACCGGAGTCGGGCTCAGACAACGAGGCACCACCTGTAAAGCCTAGTAGCCATGAATAATCTCATGGCACTTGTTCTTGAACCAGCGAAGTCCTTTTCTCAGAGAAGACTTGACCTTACCTTCAACAGTGTAAACCTTGTACTTCGCGATCCGCTTTCGCCTCTTCGTATCCGGATCACCGAAGTTCCACGGCTTCGCCGCCGAAGAGCTGCTCATTCCCGCCGCTCGCGGTGGCGCCGACTGCAGATCCGGCGAGTGAGCCCTCGCCGCGTACGTTTGACCGTTGCTGAAGCTCTTTCCGCTCACAACTGGCCTCCTTTGGTTCCCATGGAGGCCGGTAGCCCGACGCGTACTGATCCATTCCTCTCCGTTTGAACCTTTCAGAATCGGGGGACAGAAAACGAAACAAGAAACTAGGGTTTTTATCATTTTATGCCGGAGTTCTGTTTGGGCTATTGGGCTTTATCGGAAAAATACACGGAGGCCCAAGAAAGAAACTTCTCAGCGCGTTAGCTGTAATGTTTTGTGATCCACAAAAGGTGGTCTCTGTACTCGATGATATTCCCTTTTAAAGAAAAATTAAATAAGTGAAGAAATGAATTAAAAATTCTGTTTTTAATATAATAAAGAATTAAAAGTCTCCTGATTATAGTCTACATAGATCTCGAGACAAGATCACATGATTATGAACCATTTGTGAGTACCTAATATATTTTTACTCCCGATGATGGAAATTAATAAAGGGGTACATTATGTTTTAGGTCACCATAGGGCCCCAAAAAGTTACAGAATGGAAGGCTTATTTCATGAAAATAATTCATGCTTCAAGACCTACTAAATCACTTAATGAATTTACTCTACCGACAATGGGTCCCACTGCCTCTCTCCTCTCATCTCACCCTTGCTCTCTCTTCCGGATCTCTCTCCTCTCTCCCTTCTTGCTCTCTCTCCTCTCTCCTCTCTCCTTCACTCATCCTTACCGTTTTTCTTTTCCTTCCTACCCATTTTTTAAACAATTTAATATCCTATTTCATATTTTTAAATCTACTAAATACAAAATCACAATTTATTTTTTAAATAAAAATTGACTTGAATAATTTACAGTTTGATCAATATTTTTTAATTAGTCTTACCTATAATATGAAGCAAGAACGTATTTCCCAAGGCCAAGAAAAGGCCTTGAGTTTTATACAAGGCTCTACAAGCATGTTTTTTACTGAAGGCGACCTATTTACATATATATTTTTAAAATGAATCAATTATAACAATCATTTATCATCAATATCATCAAAATATTAATCCAAACAATAAAACACATAAACAATACCTCTAAACATAAAATTCAAAACATATCAACAAATCTAATGAACTTATCTACAAATTTCAAACTAATAAATGTCAATGAATATGTCAACATGCAAACACATATCCTTTGTCCAATTATAAAATCATCCAAACACAAACACATTAAAAAATAACTAATTTGTCCACAACAACCGATCTACTCATCGTCCTCCATGATCCATACAATGATCACCATCATGTAACCTTCCCCATCCCCTACTCATAGCTAATTCATTCTTCATCTCATCTATCAAACGAAAAGAAGCGTAATGGGTCTGCAGTCAAGTCAAGGCCATTCCCTTAATGCATTTATTAACCTCGCTTGAAATGGGCCTAGCTCCCGTATCAATCCAAGCCCTCAACTCACTTGCTCTAGCAACATCACCCTAAGGTCAAGTCATCATCATCAAACATCAAATCATCTTGTATCCACATGGTCATATGAATCTTCATCATCCATCTTCCATCAACCACCATCATTTAACACCCTGAATATGGTCTTAGCGAGCCAATACAAGAGTATTAGTCAGTGATAAATGAAATTTTTCAGTAATCGCGAAAATATAGAGATTTGATAAAACTAAAATTTGACCAGCTTATAAAGGCAAAACCGTAATTTGTCCAAAAGGGGCATCAAACATGGACAGAAATTAGAGGCCAAAGTATAAATAATAAGACTTGTACGTAATTAATGGAAGTTGGGGGATTAAAAGCTAAATAATCAAAACTTTTATTTATAATAGATGGCACCAAAAAATGATTTAATTTTGGCCTCCAACAAGAGGTCTAATGGAATAGAGAGGAAAGGGAAGGAGAAGATAGCTTATAAGATGATAAGAAGAGATCACACAAAGGATTAGATGCTTAATTTCTGTATGAATTTTAGGTGAATCTCAGCTTATGCGGCACCCATGCACTTGTATGTGGCTAGAGCTTGCCCTAAATCCTTATAAGGTTAGATTGCATCCAACCTAAAGTTTCTTGAAAGTAGAGTTGCTAAAATTTAAATGGCATAAGATTTAATAAACTATTTATATATGGATCAGTGGTAATTTGTGTTAGGTTTACAAATAAACCCTAAGGAACCTTTATAATTGGTTTAAGTGTGTGAAGCTACAACCCATAATATAGTTGTTTTGGGAGGAATTCATGATAGGTTTTGATTCAGGACAGAAGGGTTAGTATGAGAAAATACATTCTGGGCATTTTTGGTGAAGGTAACTGCACACCTTGGACAGCCGGTACACTTAGGCTCCTGTCATTGCACAATGTACCTAAGATATCGTTAGTGCTGCATTCCACACCCCGTCCGGTTTTCCTATTTCACCGGGCCAGATTTCACTTTATAACTTACTCATTTTCTTATCCGACATTTGAGTATCTGTCAATAATTAGACAAGAAAAAAATCAAATATTAAGAATAAAAGATCATCAAATTATGATTCTAGGTGACCCAAAATTACCCAGCAAATACATGCAGCTACTCGTGATCGGGCCAACATAGAGGGCCCCGGTTGTTTTAAGATCTTTAGCCGGCTAAGCCCGAATTGGGTGATTCCAATTGAATAGAACCTAAATTTAGCCTTTAAACGGTAGTATAAAAGAGATAAGCAATATGAAGTTAAGATCCCTAAAGTCAAGATTTCCAAACTGCCCCCCGTAAAATCCAGAAATGACTAGCTTCCAAGATGAAAAATGCCATAACTTTGGGCTGATGATCCGATTGATTTAGATCAACTTCTGGGTAAAGTAGATTCATAGAAGAATAAGAATGCATGAATATGTGTGATTATACACATCTATACTTACCAAGATATTTAAATACGATCCGTACAACACATAATTCAAGCAAGAATGCCTTATTACAAAATAGTGCCACTCGAACCCATATAATTATAAAAATGCTCTAAGACCGCTTATTAAATGACACGGCACTCCTGTTCGATTAGTACTTCTATGACTCCTGCGAGTGCCTGGCGAATCTCCGATTAGTACCTTCGCAGATTCATATTGCTCCTAAGACTCCCGACAGTTCCCACCCTGCGTTGCCTCCGCCGGCACTCGATTAGCAATTTCCTGATTCCCCGATTAGTGCCACGCACTTTGTTCTGATTAAGACTTCTAAGATCTCTGCTATGCTACTCAAGACTCGTCCTGCTAAGGCTACGACACTCCTGTCCCGATTAGTAGCTATGATACCAGCTCGCACCGCAATCCCGTTAGTGCTACGACACTCGTCCCGATTAGTGCTATGACACTCCGCCTGCATGACCCAGTCCCGCTTGTGCTACTGCACTTCCAGATCAGATAGTATCTTCTGATACTTATTGTGCCGTGTCTTACAATTTTATTAGTGATCGGTCTCAAGACTACAATTATATGAGAATAACCCTAATAATAAGAGAAATTGAAGGTGTATCGTTCGACCGTAATACCATGGTATTTCCACATGAGTAAGCTTATGTAACTCCTACACTCTAATAAATATAAGTCCCAGACATGAGTAAGTCCGTAGGGTACATACGGGGGTACTTCCGTACAATGAACTGCAGTACCTACGTACTTATATAAGAATAAGCATAAGTAATTGTATAACCATGAGATGAATGCATGTAATTTCCGATATCCGTTATTGTTATATGCTTATTATAATCGTGGTACATGCATAGTTATATATGTTTCCTCACTAAGCCGCAGTTTAGCACGGGTTTTTAACTCAGAGGTACGTGAGAAGACGTCCGAGAACTTCCCGCATTCTCTTCGTACAACACGAAGAGGGCGCTCATCACTGCAGGTTCCACACTTTATCGCACTGTAAATGTATAGTTTTTGAATATGTAAATGGACCTGCATCAGATATGTGACATCAGAACACTACTACGGTGGTAGTTTACTTTTGGACTTTTTGTATATGATGTTGAGTATATTATAAGATTGATATACTAATGTCTAATTAAGCAGTAAAGAGCCCTAACAGGTTCTCGTCTCCGAAACCGGTCGAATCCGCCACCTAGTCACGCAATCGGAGCGCACGCTCACCAAATTTTCAGATTATCAGTCAATGGTATCAATGCTCATCAGATATTTTCTTCAAGGCCCAATTATACTTGATGTACACCAAATCATTCAAACGTTAGTGCTCTAATATATTTTTCCCTTTCGTATGGATCCGCAAAATTTATAAGCAATATAAATACTCTGACATCATTTTTTTGGGAAACTTAAAATATTTTTTAATGTTTTTAAAGCACATACTATTACTTACGTTTTCAAAGATACTCCAATTCCTTTCACAACCTGATGCACTACATGTTAGGCTAAGGACTTTCACGGTAAACTTTTTCAAATTTGGAGTTGAAGCTCTAAATAAAGTCCACCATTCAAATTAAATATAGATAATAGATATAAAAATGATTTAGTGATGAAATTAAAACAATTTACCTATTTTTTTATACTAAAAATATAATATGACAATTAGATTAAAAAAATTTGGCAACTAACCCTGCTTTGGTTCTCTTTCTTAATACGAGTCCATTCCAAATACTCATTCCTACTTTTTATATATACTCACTGCTCCACGCCTTTCTCTCTCGTGTATCAACATCCTTTATCATTCTTTCACGTATTTATATAATTGTCTCATAATGGTTTATCATGCTCCAACTCAAGCCCACTATAGAAGACTTCTGTTCAAGAAGTACCCAATATGTAAAGGCCGATGAAGCCGGTCTCCCACCTCCTATCAATGATTTCGACATTCTCAGATTTCTCTCTTCATTACCAAGAAAATTTTTCGCAATAGTTTCCTTAGCTCTAGTCATGGCTTCATATATGTATCCCATAGGAGCTTTTTTTTCACCATCAACCAAGCAAAGCACGCGAACAAGAGGACTTGAAATCTTTAAACAAAATATGATAGTATTCCAAAAAGAAGGCATTATGATCGTCTTAGCTACATCTTTCCCCTTCTGCTCCTTTGCCCATTGCTACGACCATTACGCACTTGTAGACATTTCCTGAATTATTTTTTGCTCATGTAAGCGAGACAATGTGATGAAAGCGATGTAAATCTCGTGTGTAGCGAACTAAGCCGGTTCCCTTTGTCTAGTAAAATACCATCATGTTGAGCAACCACGAGCGGTTATAAATGTAGCCATTTATTGATATATACTCTCAAAGAAGTCCTCTTGATGTTTGGTAGCTTTCCAATGTCTTCCAATATCAAGTCGATCTGTCTGCGGCGCATGGTGTCCGATACAAATTAGGCGCTTTTTGGCATCCTCTACATCATGTTATATAATGATTAAAATACATCATTCATAATATATATTAAAATCAATAAAATTTTACTTTATTCAAGTCCTAGGGTAGTGTTATTACGCCATCTTATAAACGTTATTCTCGTGATAACTTGACTACGTTTTAACCAGCGCGCTTGGTCCACCACTTGTCAAGTAGTTCAACATCTTCTCTCCACGTCTTAATCATTGAGCGTTAATGGATTCCATGAACATGGTTCCTGACAATTCCTTAAAAAAGTTTACCAAAGTTCTTCCTTTCCTATCGGTCCATCCATCAGGCATAATGGAACATCCATTCTTTTTCATTCCATTTCGCGATTCTTTGTGGAATCTTTTTATAAGCTCAACTCTTTCTTAAGGTGCAGTAACCCTTACCTCATAAATACTTGGTCCCTTCATTCCCACCTACCATATCGACCGGTAACCTCGTCGGCCAGGTTGGAAACTTGGATACGTGACCGCATTAAATGGATTAGCATCATCATACATCCTGTGAAATAAGAAACAAGCTCTTTCCTAGCTTCCTTCTTGTGAGGCGATCATTTGCATAGTAGTTTGAGTCATTTTACCACTCTGTTTTGAACTACCGCCTCCACGGTAGAGTTGAAAAATGATACATCGACCCTTTCTCTCTAGATCTTTTCACATTACCTCTATTACGCCTCACGATGTAATATTATAAGCAATACTTCTACTTTCAACTTCTTCATCAATGTCTTCAAAATCTTCATACAAATCTTCATTTCTCATTTTGATTATATACCTTTTTCCCATTCATATAATCTTCCATCTCTTGTCTAACATGAATCGGGCATTTCGTACATTTTTTGGCATTTCATGTGCAACAAGATGTTGTTTGTGTCACATAGATGCCTCCCTTAGTTACTTATCACAAAAAGATACAAATAATTGTATTCAAATCTTGTTCATTAGTCATGAATATTCCATCAGGGTCTTTTTCTTTCACTACAAGTAGTTGTAGAGCCAACTTGAGTCTCATTTTCCATTGTCATTTCAATCCATTCTTCCCTTCTTTCAACTTTGAAACAAATCAACTACAACACAATAATAATTGAAAAAATACAAATTGAACATATATTATAAAATATTAAAAAAAAAAAAATCAAATAGATTATATGACTCATGTAGTCATATATCATTTTACTACTAAAGTAAAACCGTAGTCATATGAATCATGAGAATCATTACTCATTTACATAAGCTTAATCATGAACCAATATCATCATTAAAGTGAATAAAGAAGAATTTAAAGCCAGAAAGGGAAGCAAATACCCGATGGAAGAGAGAGAGATTTTCCTTTTCGAAAATTTTTCTTGCAATTTTCTTGGCTAATTTGGTTGGTTTTACGGCACTTCTACTCTTGTATAGTGTTTGGCAGTGTATGTCTTGCTTTTTGTTTAATAAATTGAGGCAAAAATGAAATTTGGAGCAAAAAAATGGCGAGTTTTGGGTGCTCGGGGTATAAATGTAGAGAGGTTTAGGGTTATGGCTAAAGCTTGACGTCGTTTTGGCTCTTTCTAGTACAAAACAATGTCGTTTTTAGTGCTGAAACGTGTTACAAACACGGCGGTCAGCCGATGTCGTTTGGTGTGTGATTCAAAATAGCGTCATTTGAAGTGTTTTAAATCGCACTTATCAAGCGGCGCTAATTTGGATAAGTGACTTAAATCGGCGATGGGTTTTGTATAGGTTTTAAAAAAAAAAAAAAGACCGGCGGCGCCAGTTTCCGCCATCTCGAGAGACCAAACGGCGTCGTTTTGCTATTTATACAACGAGGAACTTCGTTCGGCCGCGGTAGGAAAAGCGGAAAAATGAAGAGAGGAAGAAGCGGGAGGAAGATAGAAGAGAAGAAGATGAAGAAGAAGAGGATCGAGGAAAGCGACTTACACTTGCAGTAACACGGAGAAACTTCTCGCTTCTCAGCGAAGCGCGGCGCTTTTGCATTTCCGTGTGCACCGTGAAGGGCCTTTGCCCCAGCAAAGCTGACGCCATGGCTGCGCCGCTGCGCGCTGCGCTGGCGGCGCCTTTCATCTATGGTCTCACTTATCGTTTAAGTATAAATAATCTCACATTTTGGGGTTAGTATCCTATTGATCCATGCCCATCGATAATTGGATGTATATGAGATAAATACGGCGTGGCACATTTCCCTCGAATACCATTTTCCATAACAACCTACATCTCCATTGATGCTCTGTATTCCCTGCACCTCCATCTCCACCTTCCATCTCCACCATCACTGTGATTCGACTGAACATAACTGAACTCATTCATCTCATCTCTTTTCTCTTCTTTGTCAAACATGTAATTGCTCATCATGATGAGAATCAAAGCACAAAGGATCCGTCGATCTGAAACTTCTGCTCCCATTAGAATTTGATCTTAATTATGGAAAATTCATATTTGAGGAAGTTGTGAAACCTTGAAAGACACCTAAAGATGTTTCTAAATCAATTGATACCAAAATGATGCAAACCGGTTGCTGTTAGCGAATCCACGATTGTTATGGATTACTCAGGGATCTTGAAGCACAATCTAGAATAGTGACCTCGATCCGCAGTTATATTCGAATAAAAAAGCAGTAAGCAAAGATGTTGCGATCTCACGTCTCCTTAGTTATATAGAACCAAAGTCGTAAATATAGAAAAGTAACCGTCCCTTGATTATAAAATAACGAAACCTTAAGTTTGAACACTATGAAATTAACTTTGATAGGCTTAAAAATTTTCTACAGGTGTGAAGTGAAGAAAACACCTCACAAATAATTTTATTATATTCAATTCTCTCAAAGACGCTATGATAAGGGGAGTATATATGGGTCTCATAACAAATCAAATAAAACAACTCATGCTGACTTGGAAAACAAGACGTTAAATTTAATTAAATAAAACAACTCCTAAAAACAAATATTATTAAAAAAATAGCAACTCTTAGAAACAAATATTTTTAAATGAAACCATGACTCTGTTGACTAACGAAACAAACTTTGTATGAATTCAATAAAGCAATTACTACTTTGACTTGGAAACAAATTTTTCTAAATAAAACAACTCCAAATTAACGTAACAAAACTCAGAAATATGCGAAATAAAAATATGTTAGTGTCTCTCCGGGTTTTATAAGCTCTAAAAATCCCAGATTTTCATAAGTAGATTTGATGATGTTTTCAATGGAATTGAGCAGCGTCTTTGGGTTTTCTGGGCCAGTCGACTCCATTATGTTGGACTCCTTTGCAAAAACAAAACAAAGAAGGATCGTGGGGCTCTTGTTGCCTGCCGATCACAAGAAATCCCGATTCTTTTCAGGGAAGAAATATCGATTCTTGAGGAATAATTCTTTCTAAATGAAATGCAACATTGCACTTTCACTTTAATGAGGGTGGCACAGTATTTATAATGGATGATCAGACCGACTTTCTAATTGGATTATGATACTGAATAGTATGTTTCACCAGTTGGATGATGGCCCAGTACGAATAGTATGTTTCCTTGATGGGGATGATATAATATTTCCTCTCCTTGGGTAGGAGATTTTGCTTTCTTTATGTGTAGATTAATAAAGAATGGTGAGGGGTGATAGTGGGGAATATGTTGCTTCCCGATTAATGGAGATGGGTGGCTTTCACGTCACGAGATTCCTTTGAGGCATGATAAAGGGGTGGTGGGCCCTCGTTTGGGCAGCTGCCTTTGAAATTCGTGCTAGGGACTATTGCTAGTACCATGCCTAATTTTAATCCCGACATTTGGGCTTGTATCTTGAGCTGGCGCTGTTATTTCAAACCTATCGGTTACTTTGACCTTTGACTAAGTGGGCGTAGGTAGGGGTTAGCATAAACTGGATTAGGGTGATACCCACGTGGCTGCTCGAGGGAGGTTTGATTAGGTCTTTACCCGTATCCCACGTCTTGTGATAAAACTGGCTTCTCATTCCGCATTTATTTGGTTGGCTCTTGGCTTCCTTAAACGTCCTGACCAGTTTACCTTTGTTCAATGTTTTTGAAGCTTTTTTGCCTCTACAAATTAGTGCTTCCTTTTCCTTGTTTTGTTGTTCGTGGTAGATTGGGTGCTCGGTGGTCCTGATATCTCGCTTGGGGCGGTGTCCACTGCGTGCTGTTTTGATGCCGATGCGTCTACTCTTCTCCTCTGTCCTTTTTGGTTTGCGAGTCTTGCTAGGTTTTTAGGGTGCCTAATTGGGCTTATTCCTTTGATTTCTCTTTCTTCCTTGCTTCACCTTGGTACCTCCCATAGGTCTGAGGTGGCTCCTACATTCTGCATGGGGAGTAATCTTGCAGAAAGTCTGGTTCAGTTGGATTGTGACGGGAGGAGTGCGATGGTAAATGGTGGATTCCGCACGTGTTGCCGGGCATTCCGCCGGATAAGGGTAAGGAAAACTTGCCGCCGACTCCCGGTGGCTTTGAGAATTTGGTACGTTATTGAACCTGCGAGTCGTGGGCGATCGGTGGAACCACCGTGCGGTGAGATCTTGGCGGCGGTATGGGCCGTTTGGGATCGGTTTGGTGCCGTCACGACCACCTCGTTGTTGAAATGCCGCAAAATGGTGTGCTTTTGGTGGCGTTCGAGGCGGCCTCATTTCTTGCATCCTTTTTATAAAAAGTCTACGACATTTCAATGCTTGCCTCTCGAAGCTTTCCCAACACGGGGTGTTACGGGTGAGGTTGTTAGTCGTTTACCCAGGGACATTTTTTTGGTGTTCACTGGTATTATACTCGCTCTTGAACTTCGCCCATTCCCGGTGTTGCTAAAGGAGGTCATAAAAAACACTTTCTCTCTGGCGCTCGGTAGCTAGTTGTTCGGACCTTCCCATTTTGGAAAAGTTTAGAATGCCCATGAATCGAGGCGTTCAAAGCGGGACAAAAGACCCATGGAACCACCTGATACGTACAAAATTAGATGGAACTACATGGGTATGGGACGTCTGATCACGAGCAGCCTTTGCTATCACCACAGCGGCGGCCCCCGGCCCGGTGATGCTTTCAACGAATTAGGCTTGAGCATGCTAGATTTTCTAGGCAAAGTCCGGCGACTCATACGGTGGACTCCCTCTGCGAAACAAGAAATAAAAGGATGACGAGGGCTGCCAGTTGCCTCAGTCTTTAAGTCGGTTCTTTTCGGGAGAGAATATCAACTCTTGGGAATGAATTCTTATCTTGTAAGTCTGCGTATTTTTCATGGGGTGGTCGGTATTTATAATGGTTGTCCGACAGCTTTCCTAATTGGATTATGATCTTTGGACCGGTATGTTTCTGATTGGATATGATGGCCATTTGAATAATATGTTTCCTTGTTAGGGGATGATCTGATATCTCTCACTGGTAGGAGATTTTCTTTCTTATCGCAGTTCGATTATCAAGGGATAATCGAGGGGTGATTATCGGGGACTATGTTAGCTTCCTCGATCAGGAGATTATGCTTCCTCGATACTTATCTTAGGCTACCAGCCTTAAAGTGAATCGGGCCATCGTTGGGCCTACCTTTCGAGGATACCATTAAGGGCCTATTGCTGGGCATCAGCTCTTAATTCTTAATCCCGACGGTCGTTTGTATCTTGGCTCAAGGTGGCCCATTATTTCAAACCCTATCAAGATCAATTCCAAAAGTTTGTCATAGGCTTCACATCAACTTTTGAACTTCAAGGACTCAAATTCCTTCAATGTCTTGATTTGACTCGGGGCTCTTCTTAAAAGTTTGGTCGCCCAAATAAATTTTTCACTGCCATTGGAGCATCTTGCTTTTGGCCCTGCTCTTATGATTGGCCTCAATCGGGCATTCGCTCTGATCTTTGCAGGTTTTCTTCAATTTCTATGGTCCCATGCAACTTTCTGTCATCACGCACTCCTTATGTTATTCAAACTTTTGGCTATTGGTTATTCTATAATCAAGGGGTCGGTTACTTTCCTTTGTTCTTAAGGCTTTTGGTTCCACATAACCAAGGGAACGGAGATGCAAATTATCCTTGCCGACGAATCTGACACTCAAATATAATAAAGGACGGGCCACTATTCTGAGATCGTGGTTTGAAGATTCTTGAATAACTGCAATACCTGGTAAGACCAAAGCAACAAGGCAGGGGTTCACATTATTTTGGTATCAAAGCTTCGAATCTTCAAACATCGATCCCAAGATTCATTTGTAATTTTGTTGTTTGAAATTTCATGATAAAAAAACATAAAAAAATCATAAAAGAAAAGATAGGTATTTTTCCCACGCTTTTATCCCTTTGTAATATTTGAGCATTGTTTGATTTCCTATTCGGGGTCGACCTTGATCTAGCTTTATTAGTTCAAACAAGACCAAAAAAAAAAAAAAAATGAAGTTCAAGAGTGGAAAAAGGCAAGATTGATTTTCATTATAAAAAAAAAAAAAAGTCAAATATTGAGGGAAAAAAATAATAATTTGTGAGTGAAACACGTGAGGGAGTGTTATGAGGTTTCTTTTTCTAATTCTTTTCTTTAATTTGACCATGTCTTAAAGTAATAATCTTGCAAATGTGACACCCCAATTCCCGAGGGTCGAAAATTTGGACTTTTTTTTTTTTTTTTTGTTACTGTTCAACTCTTTTTGTCGTGACAGAGCCTCCCTGTCGCGACAATCCTCGGCCGTACCGCCGCCCCTGGCCGGCACTCCATCCTTGTTGCTCGCACAGTAAAGACTCTCACCGAGTTCATGTCGCAAGACACTACCAAAACACATCTGCTCTTCTGGCCAGACCACCTCGTTGGCAATAAGGCCTCGCCTTGGCCACGCCCGGCTGGCGACACACCACCTGCCGCGGACATAGCCCAAAAAGAGCTTTGTCGTGACAGAGAAAATCTTCGTCGCGACCCAAGTCACCTAGCATGCCCAACCTCGTCACATGTGAGTCAAGAGGCGCCCTAACAAACCCAGTTCCATACCTGTTTTCTTTTCTTCCTCTCCTCTTCTTCTTCCTCTCTTCCTCTTCTTCTTTCCTTCTCTTTCTCTTCTTTACTACTGTTCTCCCATATATCAAATTTCTTTGGTCTTAAATAAAATATCTCTCCTTAGGCCATGTTTGGCTCCAAAAACCCATTTAGCTTATTTTCTCCCCATTTTTGCTATTTGTTCTTCCATTCTCTTCTATTTGCATCACACTCATCTGAGATTCTAATTTAGCCTATCAATCTTTAACTTTGGCGACTATCGTGATCCTTCTTACATTTTTTGAGATTCAAAATGAGAGACACCAACCTTATCCATCTTTTTGAGTTAAGGTCATGTTTGGCCTTTGCATTTTTAAATTCTTTTTCTCATTTTTGCATCCGGTCCTTTAACTCTTTCTAATTTCATTCCATCTTTTCTCAAATTTCATATTCGACATATAAACTTATTTGGTTGGTGCCTTATGCCCTCAAGTGGTAAAAGACCACTTACCTCGCTTTATTATTAACTCCGGTCTCTCGTTTTATTTTTTGAGCACCACTTAGCCTTTTAATATACCCTAAACAGTTCTAAACTGGTTATGGCATATTTCAAGGTGTTTCAAGTTGATTGTGTGATTGTGTTTGTGATTTAAGGAAATTGAGGGTGTTACCTTAAGATTTAGGCATGAAGGATTGTTCAAGAAGAGCCAAGATGGGTTGCATTATTTGGGAGGTGAAGAGAGGAGATTTAATGTGGATCTTGATGAATTATGTTGGTTATGGCTTGAGGAACTAGCCAAAATTTGTGGCCCATATATGAAGATTGAAGAAATATATTACCTCGTTCTAGGAAAAAGTTTAGAGGATGGGTTAAGGAGGGTGTATGCTGACAAGGAGTTCTACAAATAGCTGAAATTGTGTTGGCATATGGGTGCATTGACTTGTATGTCTTACATGGAGTAGATGAACACAATGTTATGCCCATGATTGATATATTAGCACAAGATGCCCAAACAACGTAGGAGGAAAATGACTTCTAAATGGCCAATATTTCAGTTTATAGCCCTTCAATTGAGCCCAGAAACCGGCAGCCCACAAACCCCACTTAATCATAATGATGCAACCATCTTAAATTTTTATTAATTATTTTAAATTTTAAATTTATGAAATAAGAAATAAAAAATTATTTTTAAATATAAATAAATTATTCGATTATTTTTAATTTTTATTAAAAATTTTATTTTAAGTTCATGTATACTTAGTCTATAGTAATATATTAGATTTTATTTAAAATATATATTATTTAATTAAAAAATAAAAGATTGTTATGGTTTTAATATTTTATTTTGTTTATATTTTCAATTCTTTATTTATATGAATTAAAAATTAAAATATATCTTTTTAATATATTAAAGTTTTTTTAATTTTATTTTATTTGAAAGTTAAACACTTTAATTATAATGTAAAGAAAATATCTTCCATCATACTTCAAATCACACTCTTCTCACATGAGTTATGCATGATGAGAGCTTTTCTTAATTTCATTAAAAGTTACGTATTAATAAATTCTTAAAATAGAGAACACTATTATTTTTACATAAAGCTAATTTTGTAGGATTTTATTTTTAACATAATATTTGAAGATAAAAATAAATTTTTTAAGAGTTTGCATTACAATTCTAATATAAATTTACAATCCCTATTATAACAAACTGATATTTAAATAGGAAAAACTAAATTTTGTGTAATTATTATTAGTATTTCTATTGATATTTTAATAAAGAAGTTAAAATAATTATATTAATAATAAGTCCCGTGGTACATCATTAATCTATAGTGGTACTTTTAGCTAATAATATTGCTACTTTTAGTTAAGAACAATGTTATTATTTTCTACTGTAGTTTTAATTACTAACATTATTATTAAAAAAACGTTTTACATAAAAAAACATTGTTAAAATAATATTATTATCTACATTAGTATATCTTATAATATTATTTGTAGGTTAAAATAATGTATAAATAATATTAGTTTTAGTATATTTGATAATGTAAATTGATGTTATTTTTAGGTAAATATAATATTGTTATTTTAAACCAAAAAAAATAGTGTTTTCTATTTTAACAATTATGTTGGTCCACATTTTTTAACAAAATCAAGAAGTGTTAAAAAAAAAAAAGAAAACTTGACAAAAAAAGAAAAGTTAAAAATGTTAAAAAATATATTTTAATCTTTAGTTCATATAAATAAAGATTTGAAAATTTCAACAATACAAATTATTAAAACCCAACTATTATTTTTATTTTTATCAAAATAATATAATTTAATTAAAATCTAATATATTTTAATGAATTAACTGAATGATGTCAAAAACTATATATGAAATGATGTCAAAAAAAAACTATATGAAATTAAAATAAAATTGTAATTAAAATTAAAAAAGGAATAAATTATTTTTATTAAAAAATAATTGTTAATTTTCATTCATAAATTTTTAAATGATTAATAAAAAAGTATGAATAATGAATAATTGATTTGTATTCAAAAATAATTTTTTATTTTTTATTTGGAAGATTTAAAAAGGGAAAAAAAATGAAGTAGGAGATTAAACTTTTTTAAAAAGCAAAACGGTAGGGATGAATGAGGGCGAGAGGAGAGAGAGAGAGCAGGAAAGCAAAGGCAAGTGAAAGAGCGGAAAGAGAGGAGGGATGTGAGAAAGAGAGTGGCAGTGGGACCCACCGTCAGTGGGGTAAATTCGTCTGTGGGTACACCAAACAAGAATTATTTTTCCTAAAATATACCTTTTTCCATTCTGCAACTTTTTGGGCCCCATATTTTAATTTCTTTCCCCTGGCGACTAAAACATAATTTACCCTTAGAAAAAGGGAAATAGGAAAATTTTATATATTAAACTTTTTTGGTACCCAATATGGAGATGGGAAATTAATAATTATGATGGATAAATTGCTTTATTTTTGAGTGGGAATTGATGGAGACAGATGTCAAGCTTCATCCAACTACAGTAGAGTGGAATCGGCATGAGACAAAATGCCGATGTTTTTTTTTTTAAAGGTAATCCACATGGACTCTCTAGCAGACTAAGAGTAACTCTAAATTTTACTGTTAAAATGAATAAATACCATTTTCAGAACCCCGAACAGCTTTTTCGACACTGAATGTTGCGCTTCCAAATTGAGAGCGCTAAATGCTGGCCATTTTAATAATTAAATATTTTTTCATTAAAAAAACATAATTAAACTTAACTATATTTAACTTATATTTTTTCATAACGATCAGAATTTAACGGATATATTTGTATAGTAACAATTTCAAATTTTAAATTTCAAATTAAACAAAGAAATTTTTAAAGTCAAATTTCAAATTTCAAATTTCAAATTTCAAATTAAATTTCAAACCTTGTCAATTGAATTTCAAATTTCAACCGTTGAAATTCAAATTTGAAATTCTAACCGCCATGCATTAAAAATTCTACTATAAATACGATAATTTTTTCTCATGCTTTTCATCCATCTATCTTACATTCTCTTCAGCTTTTCCAATATCTCCTCCTTTCTCGCTCTATTTATCCTTTCATATTTTCTGCTCAACAAGCCGACATTTAATCGCTTTCCTAATATTTGCAGAGAGATCCCTGGTCATTGAAGCAGTTAAAGATAACGATGATTTCGATGCTGCCAGGCGCCGCAACTGTGGAAGGTCTCGGGGCGGTTTAGTCAGACCGCAAGACATCGTATTCGCTCCGTGCCACGTAATCCAGACCGTGGTAGATCAAGGTCACGAAAGACTCTATCGCGACTATTTCCGGAAAATTTCTGTATATTAAGTTTTCTTTTTCAAGATGCCCAATTTATCGTCCCTTTTTCTTTCTCGAATTGTAAACGGCGCTGAACAATATAATCCATACTTCATCCAAAGAACAGATGCCGCTGAGTTCTCGCCATTATCCCTTCAAAAAGATAATAATAAGTTTATAGAATTCTTGCTCACGGAACACCGATACTCAGATGAATACACGTAATTGGCAGCACGCCATAGAGAGTCTCTCCCACACTTCATGAAGCTCAAGAGGCAATGCTCGCGACCATTACCTCGAGGTCAACAATATCGATATTGTTCATTGCTACACACACACGGAACAACGCGGCTTTCCTAGCATGTTGGGAGCATTGATTGCATGCACGGGCGTGGAAAATTGTCCTAGATCGTGGCAAGGTATGTATAATCGGGTCATCACATGAACTAACAATCATTTTGTAAGGTTCAAAGATTCAAGATCTTTGATACGGTGAATACCTTTGGTCTACACCCGCTCATCAACGACATAAATGTTCAGATAGCCCCCGCTTTCTTACATTATTAGCAAATGTCATGCTCCTCCGCTAACTATATAATAATCTGATTATGAGTATAGAATGATATTATCTACTGATGGTATTTATCCAAATTGGTCGGATATTTGTAAAACTATCTCTCATTCACGCCAAGAAAAGATTGCTAAAGCACAAGAGTCGGTAAAGAAAAGACAGAAATGGCATTCGGGGTACTTCAGCCCCGTTGCACCTGCGGTGGGCGCGACCGAACGCTGGGATTTAAAGAACACTGGCAGATATTACAACAAGGCATAATAACGCATAATACTGGCCACTGAGACTTGGCAGATATTTAACACGACTTGATGGAAGTGATGCAAATCCGCCAGAGCGCGGTCACATGCGTGATACACCGTAATTAGAAGACTTCATGCAAACCCATTATCGTGATCGCGACGTTGTTACTCATTCTCAATCGCAATGATTCATCGAAGATTGGTAAGAATGTATACTGGGCGACTCAATAACCTCTATCAATTTCAAGTCAGCTTGTATTTTCAATTCCAATTTCAATTTCACACAGATTTCAATTCCAATTCCAATTTCAATTTCACGTCAGATTTAATTATCAATTTCACTTCATGTTGTATTTCAATTTCAATTTCACTTTCATGTTGTATTTTAATTTCAATTCCAATTTCATGTTGTATTTTCAATTCCAATTCCAACATAATAAATAATGACTACAAATTAAAATAATAGCAACATAATAAATAACAACTAAAAATTAAAACCCCCGCTTCATAATCCTATCTTCGTGTTATTCCAATATGTCAGCAGTAAATCGTAATCCATGCCATAGTATCGGGCTTCATGATTTTCATTTCATTTCGTGATTTGAATTTCTTTGCACTTGTCCTGTCACTTCTCAATCGCTACGATGTTGCTCCAATGCTATCTCCGTTGAGCATAAATTTTGTCTTGTCGTCAACTTTTTGTCGTTCCAATTTCCATTCTTTCATTCCTGGTGATGATCTAGTGATCTTTCAACACGGCTGTTCTCTTGTTTTTAAGTTGTTTCTTCAGTTCTTCTCACCAACGGCTCATCGAGGTCGCGGGGATGACGGCGCTCATGTCATCCTCAAATATGGAGTCAATGGCAGATTCAACATGAGCCGATTCAGCCAGACTACCCGTTGAATGAGTTTTTGTTTCTTTATTGCCGCACAATTACTACCCATTTCGCTCCATTTTCAATATATTCCAACAATGCTCGTATTGAAATGGTTTTCCAATAATATTAGCAAACATTTTTTTTTGCTTCATCAACCTGACAAACATACAAATATTCAAGGACAGTCGTAAATATCAAATCAATAGTGTCTAATTTAAAAGTTTGAGACTGCATGATTTTGTTCTCGGTGTGTCCACTTTGCTCGAAAGTCTTTCAATTTGACTATAAACCGATAAATTTGTCAGATTTTGCATTTATATCGCCCAACGACTTTTAATAGAAGATTGAGAACGCTTTCTCGATTGCTCCACGGTTCTAAGTATCGCAAGATTTTCGCCAAAATGCACCACCTTGTCAGTTCATTCTCGCAATCGCATTCGTCAGATAAGCCACGTTGGCATTAATAATTAATTTATCTTCTTCTACAAGAAGTTCTTTGTCCTTGCAATTTTCAATCTTAACGGTTCATTTTGCAAATGGCAACACTGGGATACCTGAATAGTATCATTATATAACCTAATGCTCATAAGCAAATCGCTTAAAGAACCATCATATCGCAACCATCTACAAAAATAAAAATTAAAAATTAAAATCAATTTAAAAACGAAGAATTTATAACGATACAAATAAATCTATCAATTATAAATTTATAATCAATTTAAATAATTAGCTAATTTATCAATTAAAAATTATCAAATTATCAATTTAAATTTAAAATTCAATTTGGTCATCCTAAAAGAATGTATAATTATCAATTAAAAAATTATAATCAATTAAAAGAATGAGCAATTTATACATATACAAATCAATCAACCAATTATAAAATTTAAAATCAATTTAAAGAATGAACAATTTTATTAATTAAAAATTATCAATTTATCAATTTAAATTTAAAAATCAATTTATCAATTTAAAGAATGAGCAATTTATCAATTAAAAATTATAATCAATTTAAAAATACAATTTATAAAATATACAAATCAATTTACCAATTATAAACCTATTTCTAATAAATGTAAATACAATATAACAATTCTTTGATTTAAAAATCAAAATTTCATAATTCTAGAGAGAAAATCATACCCGCCCTCTTCCTTCTTTTCTTCCTCTCTTCCCTCTTCCTCTTCCCGTTTCTTCCTCTTCTCCAAACGGCGTTCGGCCGCACAACGAGTTCTACTTCCCGGCCGCTCAACGTCGACGCTTGATTCGGGGCTACTGAGATTCGAAAAGCAGTGGGGTTTTTCACAAGCACCAGATCTGAAGGATTTTCGGTTTGTCATTTCCCCTTTCATTCTGTGTAATTTTATAGGGTTTCAAATGGAATATAGGCCATGAGGTTTCAAGTATTCAAAATAAAGGGCCATCAACGGCTATTTTAATCCCCAATCTTCTCCAAAGGTGCCAAATATGGCACCCCATGTAACCTCGATGGCATTTCACCTCCGATGCAATCTCCGTTGAGCTTCACTTTTACCGCTGGGGTGCCATTTTAGCAAAGTAGGAAGATGGCAATCCCCACAGCAACCTCCCGTTGAGCGTTTCAAAGAGACACAAAACTCGAAACTATATGTTAATGTTATGTGGCATCATACAACACAAGTGCCGCAATCAGTCGCGGATTACTTTCGGGCAACTCTACTTAAATAGCAAACGCAGTTTTCAGGCATTGAGATATCACGATCATGTGCCAGGTGATGATTAAAAGATTTTTTTTTTTAAGGAAAATTAGAATTAAAATCTTAAATGATTTTTATATTTAAATCCTCAACCAAAAAACAATTTGTTTTTTAAATATAACCAATTTTATAAATTTAGTTTTTATATCATAACAAGACTCTAATCGATTCTTAAGCCTAATTCAATTGATTTGAACGTCAACATTAAAACGGTTAGACACAAGATGCTCGATCTCACGGGAGAAATCCCAGAGCCGAACAATCTACAAAATGATTGAGGCAACTCCACCCGAAGATCACGTACATTGCTATGCTGCTGTAATAGCATTCTCATCCAAATTTTTTAGCACCGAATTTGCAATAAATGAGCTGATAGTAAATTAGAAGAAGTCTAAACAAGGTCTTTCAAGTCACAACATTGATATGTACTTCTTGTTAGACTTGTCGAATAACCAACTATCCGATGAAATCCCAACCTCTCTAGGTGCTCTTAAGGCTCTTAAGATGCTCAACCTCTCCTATAACAAACTCTATGGCAAAATACCAGCACGCTTAAGTGATTTACAAACTGTAGAGGGTTTGGACTTATCCCACAACAAACTCTCTGGTCCCATTCTCCCTATCGCCTCTACAAAGCTTCCAACAACTCACTACCTTTGGCGAGCAACAATAAGCCGACAGACGACTTCGCTTGGTGGCCAAATGAACACCATGGCGGATCTGTAAACTTTATGCCAACAATGCGGGTCATGGATTCCAAATTCATGTGCCATGTCCTGAAGACCTACAGCCAACTCCAAAGCTACAAGACCATGATAACAAGGAGGAGCCTTGGATTTTGCAGGAAGCTGTGGGGATTAGATATCCTGTTGGCTTCCTATTAACAATCAGAATCATCTTCCTTGCAAGCTATTTCAACCCATCGCTTTCAAATGTTTCACCGCCGCCACCATCATCACCCCACCGGTTAATCGTGACAACGGATTTGACCAAAATAAATTCGTGTCTTCTTCACAAGATTTTTCGAATACATGAAAGTTGTGAGGATTTGCTGTGATGGTGAAGAATGAAATTCCTGTTGTAATTCCTTGGTGATGTGATGGAAGCTAAGCGTTTTTCATGTTAATTAATGAACTTCAAGAGAGTGTCATGGAAGATTATTAATAATAAGCATACAAAACGATGAAGCAACGGGCCATTTATTTGAAAAAGTTCAAAAGCTTGTGTGAAATTTCATGATTGGGTGAAAAATCAAACATTGTAGTGTTAAAGAAAAGAAGAATAGGTTCACATTCTTATAAAGGAAACCCAACTCTCTGCTAAATTCAATTCCCAAAGAATGATTTGATTGCAGGAGCTGAAGAGTTAGAAATAATGAAAAAGAATACTCATGAATCATGATAGAATCTGATGGACATGTAGCTCTTTGCTAAATCCATTACGTAAATAGAATGAAATTGGAAGCATAATCTTACCAGATCTTCATCGCTTTCATCGTCATAGCCACGCTTGACTTTACTAAAGCTTGCTAAGTATGTTCAAATAATTATACATACACAACCTCTATTGTCTTCGGCCTCGGTGTCAGTATCCCTCGTTTCACTGTAGCAAAAAAAAAAAAAAATGAAATGGTAAAGAAATAAGAAATAAATTGATGATAACAAAAACCAAACTGCAGCTTGAGAGTGAATGCAATAATTATGCAAGTAATATAATACCATCCACTGTCTATTGCAACTAAATATCTTATTTTGCAAGAATGTTTCGTATCATGTAGAGCTTCCAAGTTATGAATAATTATGCAGGCAACTAGAGAACAAACAATTTATATGAACATATTTCAAATAGGGCATAGATGCTTCGCAGTTGGAGCATTTATAGGAACCCTACAAAGCAGCACAACGTCGGTATCCCCTGGTTTCAAAAATTTTATCTTTGTTTTAAGGTAGATGGAAATATGAAAAAGAGTCGATGAATATTTTTATGTAGTTTTGTTACCTTTAAAGACCTGCTCATTTAAACATTTCATATAATAATTTCTAATATGAATAATTAATATTTATTTAAACATAATTATTTATGGGTATATGATAACATGACTTAATCACATTTCTTGATAAAGAATATATATATATATATATATATATATATATATATATATATATATATATATATATATATATATATATATATATATATATATAAATTCCTTACTCAAATAGGCACAAATCGGTTTCTTGAATAATTATTTATACAAATTGACATTTCATTCATTTTCAAATACATTTACAAAATGATATTTTTAGAGTTCACCTCTTTTTAGAACACATTCCATAAATATCCAAAACAAAATGAATCAAAACTATATTATTCTCATGAAGACTTTTACATTATTGAATTCAATACAAAATAGTTACAAAATGTCATGAATTGAATTATATGCATGAGATTTAAGACATTTATACTCGCAAGGTTGTTTGATTTGGTGACTCGCCCGACAATCTTCGGTCTTACTACTTACTGACATTCAAGGCTGATAAAACAATACGCTTAAACATTTTCACGCTTGGGCAGTTCACACGATTATCTCTTTATTTCGCTCTTAAAACAAATCATGCAATTTCATAAGACAATAAGCTGTGATTTCTTTTTAAATGACCAATGCAAGATAATACATACATAAAGATATATTTCAATTTAATCAATTACACCATTGGTCATCTCAAACTATGCATTTTCATGTGCAACAAATCATTCGGGATCATAAATCATGCACTTTTTCATTCTCATTATCATTTTGTATTTATCCCTTTATCGAATTTAATCTATGCTTTGCACAGATAACAAATCACCCAAGATAGTCCCGCTAGGTCGCTGTGTCAAGAAAACACGGTTTTATAAAATATGTATTCGGTTGGTGTACACTATCGATATCGCCTCGCACAGATCGGGGTATGCCACAATAGCACGCTTTGTTCGACTCTATCGCAGATACCACCCTATCTCTCAACTCGACTTAACGGTTAACACTTTTAATGACATTAAATCATTCAATACAATTTACACAATATATATATACATTCAGATGTAAATAGAACATTTTCACATTCATGCAATTTTCTATGCAAATTGGTTTCACGCAATTGTCTCAAATCACTTAAACAAATCATTTCAAACATAAATCAATACGCACTTTTCTTGTCAATCATTTCCAAAATTCAAATTATTTTGTAATTATTCAAATATTTTAGAAATAGAGAGAGTTTAAGAACAAACCAAAAACCGTCACTTTGATTCCAATCTTCTTCTCGAATCTCGACTTCAAAGTGGGCTTGCCTCTCTTCGCCACCCTATTCAAATACAAATGACAATCACATATTACGGTTATTCAAGAGTTTTATTAGGCTGATGTCTATCCAATACTCATTCACTTGCAAAATTTTCTGGGGACACATGAGCCATATTTTGATCATGCTTCCTTTAAGAAAATTATAGCTCTATGAGTCTATTTTTATTAGGAATTAGAATCATTTCATTTGGATCACCCAAACTCAAGTTACGACATTTTAATGTCAAACTGGTTGGTATGCCCAGCTCACTCGGTTACCTACTATTTTTCTCAATTTCAAGGGTCTTAACTCCATAAATTGGTAATGGTCCCTTCTACTCATTTGAAGCGATGGTTCTAAGGTTTCTTCTCCAATCAAAATCATCCAATATGGATCACTATAACTTAAGTTATTGCATTTTACATCCATACTACTCCACTTGTGCGTTAATCGTAATCGTTCTGACACATAGCTCCACTTTGACAGATTTTTAACTTTGGGGCAAATAATTTGCATACACTTCCTTCAAGTAAATTATTCCCCTAGAAGTCTAGTTTACTCCAGAATTTTAATCATCTAATTTAGATGAGTGAAACTCAACTTATGGCCAAACACCATAACAACACCCAAAATAGAGCATACCCATGAGCTACCCGAACTCACCTTTAAGCTCATATTAGGGAGCCTTAGATCTATAATTTGCTCATAGTCCCTTCTATACATTTGTATCCCTATCTCTTATGATTCTTTACGAATGAGAATCACTTCATTTTGATGATTATAACTTAATCTATAGTCAAAACAAGAACAGGGGTTTTCACAAAATTTTGATAGCATTTCCTTTGAAAACCCAATATTTCCTTTTTACAAACACTACACAAAACCAATCCAACTAGCAATACTCTTCAAAACTCAACCCAACACAACCCCAAAACTCATTTACAACCAAAACAAAACTCTTTTTATCCACATTTGAGATTTTCCCCAACTCAAACACAAATAAAAGGGGTTTAGGGTTTGAGTCTTACCAAATCTCTTCAAACTTCAACAAGGTTTCTTCTTGTTTTTTATCACTTTAGCCTTTGATTTTCATGGAGCAATTCACAAATCTCCCTATTCAAAAGCCTTAGCTCTCTCCCTTTTTCTCAAATACGGTTTTGCCCAAATGGGCATTCTAAGACCAAATGTGGTCTTAAGTTATTAAATCTCCATAAGGCCTTGTTTGACCTTCTCATTAAATCCACTTTTCTCATTTTTGTCATTTTAACACTTCATTTCACTCTTTCATTTTCATTTCATTTCCACTTATTTACATTTTGACAATTACATTCTTCATTTATGACCCTAGCCCCCATTCGACATTTTTACCAAATTTATTTGGTTTATAAATTTTTCGAGTTGTATATTTTTTTGTTCTTAGGATTTAAATTCTTTGAAAAATTATTTACTTATTTTATAAATTCCAAGCATGTTCAGTAAATTGTTGCGTGATTTTTGTTATTACAATTTCTCCAACACAAAACAAAATGAAATTTCATAAAATAGAGAGGGTAGACATGGTCTACTTTTAGCTCTAAGCTATTTTTCCTCTTATCGATTGAACCAGAAAATCGTACTCAAACATATGTATCTTTCAAGATAAAATATGCTATTGACACTACCAATGTAATCAAAGAAATATACTCTGCTGCTAGTTTTTGCATTTTCCCTTTCACAAAAATACTATGGAAGGCCTCTACGGGAATAGCCAATAGGCAACACCATAACAACCATAACATGAGAAAAGGTTACCAAACTATTGAAGGGCCTTAAAAAAATTCATTTTCTTACTGTTTAATGCAATTAATCTCTATCCAAAAGAAAAATAACAATGCCTCAGCTTTCTTTTCGCTCCCAAAAAGTTCTCATTAAAAGAAAAGAAAATGTTGAGCAAGCACCATTAAGATGAAACTCATACTACAGAGTATTATGTGATTAGCAAATAGGTACTTCGCAAATAAAATTTTGTGGAGTTCACTTCTTAATCAAAACCTACATTATATGGACAAAGTCAGGAGAATGACTTTTTCAAGCTCAACCTCTCATGGAAAAAGATAATTTTAGTCTCAAAAAGGATTCACCATAAGTAGCATATTTCACTACCACGTTCCCAACCTCACTTTGTCGGAATTCCTTTTCAACAAGTAAAAACTTGGCCTTAAATCTTGCAGCATTTCGAGGTCTGTATAATGTCACAAACCTCCAACTTTCTGTAGAGGACTACCATTCTTATAAGACAAAGTTCGATCTAAGCCAAGCACAAAGCTTTTTTTACTATATTGTGCTTAAAAAATGATTAGTTTAAAATAAAAATAAAATACAAGACTCTAATCTCTATGTTCAATATGGTAAGACAAAACAATATCATTTTGATGTTGTGAACTACAATTAAAATAAAAGTTGGGATATAAAAAACAAAGTTCATAAAAGTTGATATATTTAAAAAAACAAATTTTTTGTTCATGATTTAATTACAAAAGTCACAAAATTTAGGATATTAATACTAATTTTTCTTTTCTTTTTTACTCATATTTTGATAAAATACCATCATGTTTTTGATAAAAATAATCATTTTTTTAGAAGATATTACTTATAATGCTCAGGATAAAGAGTATTTTTGTTTATAATTAATTATTTTTCAAGAAATATGAAAATGGTTAAATTTGCAAATTTTGGATTATTTATCACTCATCACCATTATGATGTTTCCTAAAGGAGAAACTCTTAGAATAGTAGGATTTGGTATATTTTAGCTCATTACTATTAGTGGCTGCCCCTCCCTTCTAACCTTCTTATGAGCAACGCCGGCCCAAGTAAGTCAATATGCGCATTACCGAGTAATTTTCTCAGTGTCCTGTGGGGGCTCAAACCTTCAAAAGGATGATAATTGAAGAGCAAATTTAATATCAATTTTTAAAAAGTCGGATTAGATTGATCGGTTAGATTGTCTATTGGTGACATTTTTGGTCATAGCTTTAATCTGATTTGTTCACAGTTCGATCATTGTTTCGACCTTTGAATTGTAAACTGGTTTTCAATTTAATCATTGATTTGGTTTCTAAAACATTGCCTAATGCCAAACCAATCAAATTGTTATCCTATAAATATTATCTTAAATTTCTTTTTAAAAAATTAGAATTTTTTTTAAAGTTTACTTAAAATACGTGTCAGTGATTTATTTAAATCACTAAAATTATTAAAGCTTATATTTATAATTTACTTTATTCAACTGACTTTGTTTAAACTAATATTTTATATAATATAAAAAGCTTATTTCTTTACACTAATTTTAGATTTTTGTTATTGATAACTTTGATGATTTTTTTAAAATCTTAAATAAATGTTTTTTATTACACTTTAATAACAAAGTAGTAAACTGTTCCCGAACTTGAGACCTTCCCTTCCTATGACTTATGTCTATTTGAAACCGTGAATATCCTATCATTTAAGTTAGACACTATAAATAAATCATTTTTTTTTTAAAACAGGATAGTACTTGTTTTAATAAGAACTGCCAGCCAACATTACATGTGAAATAAAACTAGGAGGCTAAATGAACCACTCCTGAGGACCTAACAAAGAACGAGCAACTTGCGCCAGTAAATGCGGTGCCCCGTTCATAGATCTCCTAACAAAACGAACCTACATCTGTCTAAAGATTTGAGAAGGTGCTTACAGTCGTCTATAAGTAAATGAAACATAAAATTTTGGGAAGAGATATACAAAGCTTCAATAACCTTCATAGAATCTGTCTCAGTAATGCAAGTATCTACCTGCCTCTCTTTAAGCTAGGTTAGCACCCTCCTTTCATACACAGCTTCGGATTCCCTTGCTGGATAGGCCCCAAAGATAGAGTTGTGTGAGTCATGACCATTGCACCCACCGAATCTCTCATGCCATCCTTCCTTGAGATGCAAGAACTGCAACATCGAGATTGACTTTGTTCCATTCCCTTAGAGGTTTAGTCCACACCACATCACCACCTTGGCCAAAGCTCATGTATGAGGCAGAACTTGTCTTACTAACTTGGGCAGATTGCCATTGATAAAGAATTTGTCCCACTATATTATTTATTCGATGTGCACTGGCAGGCCATTGTTTCCATACCAATTTGTTCCTTTGACCCCATAGTTGCCAGCAAATCATAGCAAACAATGCACATTTGTCCATGGCGTTTGCATTAAAGAACAGTTGAAACCATTTTAGGGCTAAACATGCATTGGGATGCATAAGATGAAGTTGTGAAATCCCCCCAGCTGGAACGGGCAATATGACACTCAAACAAAATATGGATTAGTGTTTCATTTGCATTTGACAACGTTAACACACTGGATTGATGTGAACATGTCTTGTAAGCAACTTAGTAGTTGTAGGAATACAATCAAAATCCACTCTCCGCATATGAATTTCTAACCTTGGGCAGAACCTTAAAAGGACCAATTTTTGCCAACACTGCACATTGATATTAAGAGGCTCCCCTTGCAGGGCTCTATGACCTCTCTTTACTGAATAGCCTCCCTCTTGGATAAAAATCTAGTACCAGAATGGAAGCAGGATGGGATAATAGATAATTAGGATTCCATAAAATTAACTCTCGATCAAGAGCATTAAACAAATAATTGAGAATGCGTAATATCCCAAACTCTACCATTTACATTCATAAGGTCTTATACCAAACTCTACCATGCATTCATAAGATCTTGAACTTTGGCCTGCTTAAGCTTTGCTTGTGGTACGGTGTGACATAGCTATTCTCTTGAGCAGGCAACTAAGCACTATGCTAGATTTCAGTATCAGTACCACCACCAATACGAACTCGGATACCATCCCTGATAATATGTTGAGTAGCCAATATGCTCCGCCAAATATAAGATGGATTGGACCCATATCTAGCCTCTAGAAAAGAAGTAGAATGAAAGTAGCGAGCCTTGAAGATCCGACTTACAAAGGAAGTGGAGTCCATGACCAGCCACCAAGCTTGTGGCCTAACATACTTAATATTAAATACATGCAATTTTTAGACCCCAATCCCCAAACTTCTTCAATACAGATCCCCACCACACATGCATCCCAATTGTCCACCTACTACCTCCAACCATTGTTGCTTCCACCCCACCTAGAAAAGAAAACTCATCATTCTTTCTAGTTCAAACATAACTCCTGAGGCAATAGAGGGCATTCATTACATAATTCAGCAATGCTTGGGCAATTGTTTTGAGTAGAACTTCCTTGTCAACCCGGGACAAGTTCTTTGTCCTCCAACCTCGTAGTCTATGCCACATGCTTTCTTAACTGGGTGAGACCTTCCTTTTTTATTTACTCCCATTAAGTGTGGGAAGGCCCAAATACTTCCTTTGATTATGTTCAACTTTGAATTTGAAGATATTGCAGGCTGATGTTTAGTCCCCAGCATCAACATTTGTACTGAACATAATACTGGACTTACTATAGATAATCGTTTGCCATGAAGCAGCTTCATAAATATCCGGAATATTTTAGCTCCCACAACACCTTCCGATGGAGTCAACTCAGAAGAGGAGGTATGCATCATTTGCAAGAGTAGATGATTCACTGAAGGCATGTCTAGCCACCTTACAACCCATGGAATAATTACTGAAACCTCATTTTTTTGCAAGAGAGCACTTAATCCTTCCACACATATATAAGAAAAAGGTACAGTGATAATGGATCCCCTTGCCACAGTCCACAGTAGGGATGGATTGGACCCACTGTATCCCCATGCATCAACACACAAAAACTAAATAAATTAAAGGATTTATTTGGGTAGCCAAAATCAGTTTTAGGTTCGGGCTTATGAAGTTGGGTTGATAGTTGATGAGCCTGTGTACAAAATTTGGAGAACCTAAGCCCAGGCTCACTCATAAGCCCAAAAGGTTTGCTAGTGTGGTTTCTGGTGGTGATCTCACATCCCTATGTATGCAAAGCCTTACTCGTAAAGGTTAGCCTCGGGCACGGCGCATTTTAGCAATTTGGCGAGCCAACCAACTCCTCTCGCCTCGCCCGTCCAGCACCTGAAGTTCGTAAAGAAAGATTCAGGGATTTGGATTCGTCTAACTTACGCCACGGTGCTTCGCACAATACCAGCATCAATACGACCGTTGATTTCAAATTGCCTACAGTACCGCTCTAATCTCTGATGGCCGTGCCTTCGTGGACCAACTAAAACCCACGAGGATCAGAACGATCGGTAATTGAGTATATTGCGCTTGAGTAGCCCTCCTGTTTCCATCACAGCTAGCTCGTATCGGATACATAAAACTCTATCTCCCCTCCATGGATGCATTGCTCACCTCCTCTCCAATCTCGCCCCCTTGTTCGTCGTTTGCTGAATTTTGAAATCCTAGTTCCGTTCTTCAGATTCCTCAGCTATTTCCCTCTCACCTTTGGTACTTAATCTTCTAGCTTATTTTTCCTTCATTTTCTCATCCATCGTTGATTCAATTTCGTGCTCGTGATGAATTTTCTTGTTATTATTCTTAATCTCTTCGTTTTCATAAGCATTATCATTTAGTGTTAGGGTTCAACCTTTTATTCACATTTTTGGACTGAATTAGATGACTGTTGACCTGTGATTGGATCACATTGACGCAGATTTCGAATGATCGTTTGATTATATGGAGAATCTTTATCGGATAGATCGGAATGAAGAATTGGGAGTTTTTGGGGTTTCAACTGATCTGGAGATAAAACATTTGTGCTGGACTTCGGCTCTCAAGTGAGTTCATTTGATCGATTTAGCTTTCTGTTAAGTTATTGGTTTCGCAAGTTATGTGATGTTGACCAATATATGTGTCATAAAAAGCAACTATGAATACATTATCAATTTTGGTTTTAAACACAGCTGAAAAGTGCTTGTGTATGCATTATATGAAATGTGACTTTGAATTTTTATGTTTGCTGAGCTTAGCAGGTTTTTAGCTTCAAAGATACTTTCTGTGGCAGGTCTCTTTTATTTAAAAAAAAAAATTATTCCAATATTTATTTATTAGCTTCTCAAATATTGGGGGCCTTCCTCTCTCTCACATACATGAAAAAAGAAATGGAATCCACTATACATGGGGTCCTTTATCACCCTAGTCACAAAAAGAAATTCAGTTGGATGAGTTCGCCTGTACTTTTTGTAGGCTGTTTTCTTCTAAACATGCACAAAAGTTAATCAGATGTCAAAATAATTTGATGTGAATCATGGGAAATCAAATGCATAAAATGGATAAACAAAGCTGCTCACTTCATGATGTGCACTGTTTATTTACCGTGATGGTCTCTTAGATTTTTTTTTTTTTTGGTGATATGAAAAATTAAATGGGGTCCTTTAAGAAAGTGGTGAATTGTGAAGGGCAGTGAAGCTGAAATAATTGCACTTCTTATTATGATTTGTGGAAGGTGCTGTTAAATTTATGACATGCTAAAGTATGAACGATAGGATATTCTGGTTGAACAATTTGAAATTGTTAGCAGGTGCAGCATCTTCAGTTTCATGTCTTAATTGTGGAAACAATGTCTGATTTAACAAGTATAGTGAAAGAAACTTCTGAGAATGGTACAGATCTGTCTCCAGATGATATTGGCTCCATTGAGGAAATGCCTGAGACTTCTGTCTTACATGCAACAAACTTCTGGCTCAACCTTGTCCACGTTTGTGTAGAGATTTGTTTCACAAGATGCTGCTTATGAATTTTATTGCAGCTTTGCAAAGCAATGTGGCTTTTCAATCAGACGCCATCGAACTCGAGGAAAAGATGGCGTAGGTAGGGGAATTACTCGAAGGTTTCCTGTCACGAAATTTAGCTATCACAGCTAAAAGCCATCAGATGGAAAACTGCAAAGGAACCGGAAGTCCTCAAGATGTGGGTGCCAGGCATATATGAGAATCGTTAAAAGGGCAGATTTTGATGTCCCTGAATGGAGGATTACTGGCTTTAGTAACATCCACAACCATGAACTCTTGAAATCAAATGAGGTGCAGCTACTTCCTGCTTTCTGCACCATGTCTGCCGATGACAAGAGTCGTATATGCATGTTTGCAAAAGCAGGGATGTCAGTGCGACAAATGTTAAGATTAATGGAGCTAGAGAAGGGTGTTAAGCTAGGTTGTTTAGCATTCACAGAATTAGATGTCAGAAACCTGTTACAGTCATTTAGAAATGTGGATCGAGATAATGATGCAATTGAGCTTCTTCAACTGTGCAAGGATAAGAAGGATAAGGATCCCAACTTCAAATATGATTTCAAGATAGATGCCAACAATAGGTTGGAGCATATTGCTTGGTCATATGCTTCATCTGTTCGATTCTATGAGGCTTTTGGAGATACCGTAATATTTGACACAACACACCGTTTGGATGCATATGATATGCTTCTTGGGATTTGGATTGGAGTGGACAATCATGGAATGAACTGTTTCTTTGGTTGTGTTTTCCTACAGGATGAAAATATACAGTCCTTTTCCTGGGCATTAAAAGGTAGAGAAGATATTATATCTATGTAGTATTTTTATTATTAATGTTACTACTACTATTACCCCTTACTTTTATTTAAAAGAAGTTTGAGCATTGCATACCCATGTGGCTTAGGGGAAAATACTAAATGAAAGTGGTGTGATGCTCAGAGCCACCATAAGGTTCACAGTATTTTGTGCCAAGGCTTGCCTTCAAACTAGCACCTGTTTGACTCATAAAATAATCAAGGATAAGATTTTTGCTACAGTGGAAACTCTACATCAGCCTTTTTTGCTGAATATACAAGATTGGTTTTGATGGAAGCAGCGTTTAAAATGTCACGAAATATCGACGATATATCGTCGATATTTTGGGTGTCAGTCCATCCCAACACAATATCGGCCAATGATAGTTGGTTGAGGGAAAAATCGGACAATATCACCGATATTTCGGTAAGACAGTGATGCATTGACGATATTGTCCACGAGAAATCAGCACATGGAATGATGCATGTCTCGCTGCTGAAGTTTGTATAGTATCAACGATATATAGGAAAATATCAGTATATATCGGAAAATATTGAGGATATATCGGTGACATGTGGACATCCGATGATTTTTTATCCAACGGTCAGACGGTTAGATCAAGATCTAATGGTCATATTTGATCCAAAATCAAATCCAATGGCCAAAATTCATTTTTAATGGCTTTTTTTTTACCAAAAAACGGCTAGTTTGACTCCAAAAGTGTATAAATAACTAAAATCACTGGTTTTTGTATCAAATGATCAATTCTTGTTGATCTCTCTCTCAAACGATTCTTGATTTGTACAGAGTCTTGGAGAAGAATTTTGGTCAATTCTTGGTATTCAAGTCTTCATTATTCATCGTTTTGTTGCAATTTGGGTATCTTCAATGTTGCAATGGAGCGCGTAGATTTTCGTTTGGTTTAAAGACCCAGATTTCTGATGTAATATCAATGTGTATATTTAGGTGTCATTGTAATTTTATGCACTTTTACAGTATTTATTGAATTCAAGTATTTTATTATTAATTTTTCGATGCTCCGATATTAAGTGTAAAATGTTGTAGATATATCTCGATATGTCAGAAGTAAAATCCAGAAATCACAGGTTATAGTGAAACCCGATATTTTTAACCTTGGATGGAAGGCATATTAAGATTTATGACAAGAAATAGTTTAATGATTGTTTCTAATTGCTTATGTGCTTGAGTTTGCAGTAGAATTTTATGACCTGATTTACTAGTCTAATGTCAAGGTGATGGCATGGAATACCATATTACCCTTGTTACTTGATGTTTGGTTTGTCTAAATTTGTTAGTCTCTCTCTCTCTCTCTCTCTACACCACCTCTCTCTCTTGGTCTCGCTCATCTCTCTCTCTCTCTCTCTCTCTCTCTCTCTCTCTCTCTCTCGTTTGTCTTGTGATTTGTTCTTGGGCTTCATGAGACAGGAGGAGCCATAAGACAATTTTAACTGATCAAAACATGTGGCTCAAAGAAGCACTTGCTATTGAAATGCCAAATACCAAGCATGCTTTTTGCATTTGGCATATCATAGCAAAGTTCTCAGATTGGTTTTCTGCACTACTTGGGTCCCAATATGATAAATGGAAGGCTGAGTTCCATCGGCTATATGAGTTGTATTCAGTGGAGGATTTTGAAGTAGGATGGAGGAAGATGGTTGATATGTATGGACTACTTGGAAATCGGCACATTGTCAGTTTATATGCATTACGTTCTTTTTGGGCGCTACCCTTTCTGAGAAGTTCCTTCTTTGCTGGAATGACAAGTACATTTCAATCAGAGTCTGTAACTGCTTATATCCAACGGTTTTTGAGTGCACAATCTCAGATTGATAACTTTGTCGAGCAGGTATAAAACCACTGCTTTTTTATCTTTATGATCGTAAGGATTAATTTTAAAGCTTACCTTCTGTTTACTTCCTCCTTGTAGGTGGCTGCTATTGTTGATTCTAAAGATCAAACAGGGGCAAAACTAAAGATGCAGCAGAAGGTCCAGAAAGTTTCCCTCAAAACGGGTTCTCCTATTGAATCTCATGCTGCGACTGTGCTTACACCATATGCCTTCTGTAAATTACAGGAGGAGCTTTTGTCAGCTCCAAAGTATGCATCTTTAATGTTTGGCGAAGTATTTTTATTGTGAGACACCATACAGATTGATGGAGGGTGCAAAGTGCTTTGGATCCCTCGCATGATGAGTTCATTAGCTGTAGTTGCCATGAGTTTGAATTTTCAGGCATCCTTTAGCCAGAGCATAATCCTTGTTGTTCCTTTCAATAAACAACTGTTTTCATATTCCAGACCAATATCTACCTGCTCGCTGGCGTGAACTAAGCTCATCTATGACTAGACCCTTCCAGGTGCTTACTTCAAGGGAACATGGAGGGAAGATCCAATTATTACAGTCCATGGTTTCAACGCTTATTGCAGAATCAATGGAGACAGAGCAACGGCTTGATGTTTCTTGTGATCAAATTTCCATGGTGTTGTCTCGTATCAAGGAATTTCCTGGACCAGCTCATGGCGCTAATGATATTTCATACAATAGCCCTTCTGACTCATTGGTTCTCCCAGAAGTTGAAGATTCTGATAGTATGATTCAGAGTTTTAATGTTGGGGAAATCCTCATCACATTCAATAACTCTAGGAGCTGAAAGAGGGAGGAGACACAGGATGGGGTAGATATCCTCTACAGGAAAAGGAGACGTTGTTCTGTGCCTTGCTGTGGGCAGTTTGGACATGATGCAACTGATTGTCCAATGATAGGGGGTGATGATTTGAATGGAGATGGGTTAGGATTCTTGTAGGTAAATTGCTGGAGCTTATTAGATGTATAAAGCAATAGTTCTGTGCAGCCTATATACATACATCATTAATACTAAAAATTTTGTCTTTCCCGTAGCAATCCACTTTATTCTCGATTTTTCTCTTCTGCAGAATCATCTCTCTACAATTCTATTAACATCAACAAGATCTTCCATTAGTGACAGTGGAACAGTCATACCACTCTATGATCCTTTTAGTGATATATGGACTTTAGTAAGAAATACTCTTTGGCTTATTTTGTAAGTATGAATCAAGGAAGCCATTTCTGTAGCTAAATCAAGGGCTGAGATTTCCATCTCACATTTTAGAACAAACTAAATTTCATTAGCAGCCAGTCTTTATCTGTTCATAGATAACCTTTTTGTGCACATTTTATGTTGCCTAGTTTGAATTTGGTTTAGTATGAACTGGATTAATTATTTAATGCTGTCTGGCCGAATTGAGTTCATGAAAATTGAACATTCTTTTGTTTAGGTCCTGTACATTCTGTTGTAGGCTGGAGAGACAGTTTTCTAACTTTCTCACGGCTATTGATTGTAATATCATGAGATTTATTCATCCAGCAGTCCCTCAAACACTGCATCTTTCACAAAGAAAATGTGTTTTATTGACCATGTTACTTTGTGATTCATTTGCATTAAGTAATTATTTCATTTGAATAATACATTTCCACTCCATGGTTGGTTCAGTGTTCCAAGACCTTGATTATATTCATCATACTTTGGATGATGCTGAAATTGTTGATTAATTGTTAGTTATGCATTGCAAGTTGCTTTGGATGAGACCCGTGAGATCACAATGAGAGCAAGTATTTGTTCTAGATAATTGAACTGATTCTGATATTCTTCTAAACTAATGTCATATATAACCTATGGCTTGTTTATTTTCAAGTCCGATTTTTATTGCTTCATTCCCATGCAGGACAGTACTGTGAATTGATTTGTTGGCTTTGTCGTAGGGAGGCAGAGTTTTTAGTTGAAACAGAAAAGGAGATACAAAACATATATATGCAGAAATTGAGGTAATTGTTTGATGACATAGTGAATTGGTGAAACTCCATTTCAAGGTCAGGGAACTGCAATTCCAAACACTCGTGCAATTCCAAGGTGAGGTAATTGTTCATTCTTATGATGCCTGTTCCATGCTTCAACTGCAAACCTCCTCTTTTTTTTCTTTCCTGTGGATCAATCATTTTCATGATTGATGCTCTCGCCCAGTTCAGGACGGGACTATGACTGGAATCTTTTAGCTCTGCTCCATGAAGTAATGCAGGATTGTGATTATTCTTTCTTTCACTCTTCATATGGCTTCTTTTTGAAGGTTGCTTATGTTTTTACTTGGGAGGAATATAAATGCATGCGGGGTGGTGGTGGACTTTACAAGACAGTTATCTTTGTTTCGCCTTCATCACTTTAATCTTGTGATGAATTTTTTGCATTAGATTTTAAATTATGCTGAATTTTCTTTTCTTCCTTCACTATGGAGAAGCTAAACTCACCTTTCTTATGCTTGCTGTAGCTCATCTTGGATATATACATCCTAAATTAGCCTATGATTCTTTAGATTTGCCATGTAACTTTCTTATGTTACTGCTTCCAATTTTTTCTAGATGTGCAAAGTTGGTAGTCTACTTCATATCCGTTCTGAAGTACACTTCATTTGATTCTTTACTTGAAATTCCTTCATTCTTTTGATGCTTACCTTGTTTGGCAATCCTTCTCTTTCCATGTAGTACACAGTCCCCTTTATCAAATGGCAAGAAAATATGCATGACCCTATATGATTTAACAATTATGATTCTGATTTTATGTGGTAAGGAAGGTCTCTTAATGGGGCATGATTCATTTTGGGGGCAACATCCGAGGATAAACCGATACACTGGAAACATAACTTGGATAAGAGCGGGTGTCAAACTATTTTAGAACTATGGAGTTGACAAGCATTGTTTGGTTGCTGTTTTTTAAAATTGTTTTCTTGTTTTGAAAAGCAAAGCAAAGCAGAAAGCGATTAGGTTCCCATTTATTTTTGTCATGAAAAATACGGAAAACATAAAAAACACTAAATTTAGATACTTAAATACTTGAGTTTTTTAGAAACCTTGATTTAAAATTGTATTTTAATATTTTAATGGATTACCGTGAACAGTTTTTTAGAATAGGAACAAAGTTTTAAGTTTCAAATAACACTAAAATGTTTTTCTTTATGTTTTCAAAAAAATGTTTCCAAGAATAGTTTTCAGAAACAAAACCAAACATGTTTTAAGTTTTCAAACATCCATCATATATTCATTTTTATTCTCTGGAAAGTGCATTAAAAACAGGGGCGGGCCTGCATATTACTTCATTTCTAAAATTTTATTATTTTTTATTTACTAAGCAAATATTATTTGTTTCTTAATCTTATCATTTAACTTTAAATATAACTTCATTAATGACCTCTTGCACATTAAATGCATTCTGCTCGTGTGAATTACGTTTTTATAAGCTCATATGATACGTTCGAAAAGGCGAGGGCATAGGGAGGAGAGGTTACGACCAATAGAAACGATTTGCTACGTTATAAATAAGTGTTTTAGTGCAATCGATGTTCTCTTAAAAAAGGAAAATTTGATTAAGATATTACTGCTATTTTCTTTTTACTATATTCCTATTATTACCAAGTATTGAACTATTTTTATTCAAAAAAAAGAAAAGAATTGAACCATTTCAATATCACATTTTTCAATGCATCCAAAAATAAAAATTGAAATTATGAAATTCGTTGCTAATGAAAAATGACCATACCTACCTAATGGTATTTAAGCTTGATGGTTTTTCCCTTCTATTAGGTTAGTCTTTTGGGTTGTGCTCTTTCATTAGGCTTAGGTACCTACCATTAGTCTTCATTGAGGAGTGTCGTAGGAGGAAAAGCTCTAAAGAGAATTTCACAAAGAGAATTTCCTAGTGCTCAATTGGATTCGGAATGAATCTTACATTGGGCGCTGTAGCGAGGTGAATGTCGATGCGAATGTCCGGTTTACCGAGGTATGGAATGAAGAAGCGATACATCGGTTCCATACGAGTGTGGAATGGTATTTAATCTTGATGGGTTCTCTACTAATAAATTTGATCTTTTGGATTGATTCTTGCATTGGGTTTGGATACTTATCATTCTTCCAGGCTTGACTAAGGTGCGTAGTGAGAAAGGGTTGTTGGGAAAAAGGCTACGCGGAAGAGAACATCAATGTACCAAAATGGGTGCAGGTGAATGCTGGCGAGTGCTGTGTGGAGTGAATATCGTCTACGGACGTGTCAGGTTTAACTAAGAGGATATGGAATGATATGATGTCAGCATCAAATTCACGCGCAAAAATGTAGTGTTATTTAAGAGCTTAATGGATTCTCCCGAACCCAATAGGTTGTTTTTGAATTGGGCTTGAGTACCTATCGTAAACTACTTTCACAAAACAAATTTTTGTTGCTTCAAAATAGGCTACAGTTTTTCAAGTAAATGACACTTTTGATACCATCACTCTAAAGTTGGTGATTGTAATGACCCGATATGTCAGGTTCAATGTTGTAGTGGCACACTTATGGCTTCTCGGTTTTGCTTCTCTTGTGGACTTTTATACCCTCGAAAAAGGTACCCCGTTGTGTTCAGGTTGAGAGTCGCCAGTATATGGGCGGCTGAGCGCATTTAGTAGGTAGAAAATTTTGTTTTATACCATTATTTTTAAACGAGGAAGCGTGTTTAGTTCTGCGAGAATAAGGCAAAGCAAATTTGAAAGCAAGAAAATGAATTATTTATTTTGGCGTTTTATATATGAATCGAGAGAAAGCGGTGAAAATGTTTTGTTGTTCAATTAAATTATTAAGGAATTGACGAATGGGGTTGAAAATGAAAGCGATGTTTTAATACGATTGATGCGAAGCATTTTACGAAATGAAAGCTAAATATTAGAATCGTTGCGGTACTACGTAATGCAGATTTTGGATAGAGTTGAAAATTTTCGTGAACTAAACGGGGTCTTACTTTTCACTCTTCAGATAATGTAGGGACATCATAGTAATGGTGATGCTCTTTGTATACCTCATCATCTGGATACAAGATGAAAAATGTCATGTTCCTTGCACCTATTCATCATACCTTCTCAGGAACCTTAAGAGCATTGTTTTTATTGAACTTCGTTTTCTTGTAAAGCTAACTCAATTTTTGAAGGTATGGAAGCAACTATCCTTTTTTGTAACTTAAATAGCTTGAGTCGACCTCTAGCATCCAAGAGACCGCCAATTTTTTGTGCAGCAACTGCCAAAGTAGCATCGCTCTTGCAGAAAGCAAATCTTATATATCTCTTCTGATAGCTAAGATCAGCTGAGGGGCTTTTATCTGAAGGTTGTATTGTATGAAAAAACCCACATCCTGGTACAGCCACTACCCCGGCTTGTTTTATCATTTCCTTGATGAATTCTACCTGGAAAAAAATGTGGGGGAAAAAGTAAGTGAATAGCATGAGATAGGGAAAAACTCAAACCCCAAAATAGATCCATCTTCGAACTAATTCAATATGTATTACATCCAAATATTATCATTTAGATGTAGTTTAAACCAGAGAAATACAAAAAAAGATAATAGTAGAAGTAAATCATACTGACATGCTGAACGAAAAGTCACTTATGAAAAGTGGGTTAGCTTTTATAAATCGCACAAACAAGTTTGTGAAGAGGGCTCTTACATCAGAAAGTATGCAGCTCTCAGGAAGCGCTGCAAATACAAAGACTGAACCCTGAGGTTTGAACTGAATCCGGAAACCAATCCCAGCAAGCATCTCGGTAATAAAATCTCTTTTGAATTTGTAATCCTGAGCATTGATGGAATAAACATGATCAAGATGCTACATTCTATTCAGATGCATAAGCATTTTAATTTGATGAAACATGAATTTAAGAAATTGATTCGTGAATCCTACTCTTCTCAATAATTCAAAGTACTCTGGTGGGCTTTTCAAAGCTGTGACAGCAGCCACCTGAAATGGTGCTGGTGCAGAATCTGTAATCTTAATATGGATATTTCTAATCGCCCAGAACGGAAGCTGAACGTGGCCCACATCAACCCTCCAACCTGAGAGACAACACACCAATAGTGAAGCAGGGAGTAATTTGAACATGGCAAAATAAGAAGGTGCTGCCAAGGCAAAGACAGATTCCCTCAACAAAACATGAGAAGAAAATGAGAGTTACTTGCATTCCCAGTTCTAAGAACAACAATCATGGGTGAGGTTAAGAGCTTACCTGTAACACCAAAAGTTTTAGACAAGCTGAAGATGATAATAGTCCTTGCATTCCTGGAAGTGAGGCAAAGGTTATGTTTTGTCGTCAAATGTTACTACTCATTCGCCTGCAGAAAAATAAATTATGAAAAAAAAAAAGCAAAGAACGAATCCATCCAAAAGGGTTAGGAAACAATATTGGGAGGAAATATTTTCCAACTTCCTAATGTTTTCAAGTTTTTTTTTCTGTTTGTGCTAATTCAATAAACAATTAAAAAAAAACATTCATCAGCAAGGCTGTTCAGTGAGGGATGATAGAGATGGATTGAGTGGGGAAAAAAGAAATAAATTCTACCATATTGTTAAACAACCAACTCTCCTAAAAGCTCAAACTTGTAGGATTTGGGTTTAATATGAATATCATGCTTTTAACACCCTCCCCCATCATACCCACACGTGGAGAGTTAAACAAATCAAATAAAGTCCTTCATGGACTTTCAAATCAACAAATGGGGAATAAATTGCAAAGAGGAGGTGGCTTGAACCCAAGACCTTTTGCTAAACTAAGATCTGATACCATGTTAAATGATCAACTCTCCTAAAAACTCAAACTTGTAGGATTTGGGTTTGATATGAATATCATGCCTTTAACAATACAGATGTTCAGGGTGTACGATGATAGAATTAGGAGGTGGTAGCCCAAAATATGATGGGGATATGAGGAGGGAAAAGCCTTTTTATTCCATTTTGCAATTACAGGTTGTAACATGAAATATCAAATTGGTGTTCTAAAGTTTGAACTTAATACATTCAACATTATATATAATTATATGCATTAAAACTATAGAATAACACTCTGATCATGTACTAGTTAGAATCATTGATTGAATGATGCTTGTATTCAGTAGAACAAGCAGAATGATTACCATACCTCATCTGTTATAGCTAAACCTTGATCCTTGGTGAGGCAAAGCTCAGCAATGATCTCTAACTCCATCCTTTGGCAAAACTTTTCCCGTTGGATTGTGGGGCTGTGTTAAATCCATATCAGTAAATTCAACAAAAGAAAAGGGAATTTTGTATTATTTGGTTAATAGTTTGATAAACATTTCAAATATTGTTCTCGACAAGGCAAGTCATTTAACAAACATTCCAAGAACCTGCACATACTTGGTTCATTAGAGTTTTTAGAGTAGTAGCTAATGACACAAAACCAATTTCAGTTAGCTCATTCAAGTACCCAACTGCTTATGAAACAAAAACACAATTTAATAAGAAAAGTACTATTAAACGGTCATGGAGAATAAACAAGTATACTCCATTGATTAACCAAATTCTGTGCATGTTTCATATAAATGATGCACATAAGCACTATTGATCTAAGTCCTTAGGTTTACCCAATGGCCACTATTTCGAGTCCCCTCGGGACCACTACAGGAATCGGCCGTTAACTTTAGAGTGCAGTGAAGTTAGTCGAGATAAAATTCAGAGCTAGTGGGATAACCACGGTTATCAGAAAAAGCTTCATTCTAAGTTATTAATTCTTCATATAATGATAAGTGGAATTTCCTAACCTGTTCAAGACTATGGCTTTTTGTTTTGACAGTAAAAGACTTCATAAGCTTGTGAGATCCAATGTCAGTGAGGTGGGTCAAGATCCACATATACCTGCCATTATCAATCTTTCTACAAGAGTAAATGCTAGGGGAATCATCCACTCATGGTTTACTTCAAGGCTAGCCAACTTAAAATACAGAGTCAAAGTCCATGGTAAATGATAAGAAAGAGCATACAGGATTCCTCCTGCCATAGTAGTGCATCCTCCATATGTTTCATATGAGGGGATCAAGAGTATCACTTCATCACCGAATTAGATTACTGTTCCAATGGAAAGCAACAAAAAACATATAGACAACAATGGCACCAATATCGAATAAATATGAAATTGAGACATTAAAGCAATATCCTAGTAAGGGAAAAGAACAAGCTGGCATACATGCAAACATTGCAGCTACAAATGCCTCAGACTGGCCACAGCATATAGCAATATCTGTAAGAGGATCAACATCTAAACCATGCATTTCTTTCATTATCCTTGCTAAGTTGTCACAAATTCCTTGCACATGCCTGAGAATGCAATAAAGTATATTACAATTCACAATAGGACAAAGAATCCCGAGTTTGGGTTCAAAATAGCCACTTTTATAAAAATCAAAATCAAAAATCAAAAATCAACTTTTGAAACTTTTGTTCAAAAATAACCTCCTTATTCCACAAATGATTAGATTTTTTTTTGATTTAAGTTTGAAAACTACAATTTCTCCAGTTTAAAATGATATCGCAGTTTAACAACGGTTCTATGTTTCCCTCAAACAGTGCACAAGTTACACTTTTCATGCGACATTTGGTTTGCTGAAAATGTGGAAAAGCAATAAAATGAAGAAAGGAAGGTTTCTTTTCTCTTTTGACTAAACAGAAAATTGAAGACATTAAATGCTCCGTTTGGTTGCTGAAAGTGGACAAAAACTAAGAAAATGAAAATCGAGACCTCCGATTTCTGCTTTTAGGTCCTAGGAAAATGGAATACTCAACTCCACTCGAGTGCCATAATAAACAGCAGAAACATTACATACATTAATTCCCTGTTCGGTTGCTGAGAAACATTGAACGGAAATAAAAGACTACAAAAGTTGAAACCTGAAAATTCTCCCTCTGAGTCCCAAGAAGATGAGACATCACAAACCTTGACTTTTTTCCCCTTTTATTTATCCTCAATTCTAAGCATCCAAATAAGCCAATACCGGATGCAAGGACAGTTCAGAAGAAGCTGAATACAGGACAATAGGACACCAACCTGTACTGGTTGAGTCAGAGAATATGGAAACAACAGCGTTTTTAGGGGTGGGAAGGTGCTGGGAAGTCAGGAAGCCTTCGGCGGATTGATGGCGTTGCATCATAGGCCTAGATGCAAGAGCTCTTGGTTCGTGCGAGGAATTTAGGGTCTTCATAACTGGAAGAAGCACTTCCCCATCTCATCTCCATCTCTCTTTTCATATCCTCCAAATTTCGCGGCCTCTTCACTCAGAGGCCAGAGCGTAATAGAAAATTCGTTAGTCGTTGAGTAGTTTGCTCAATAGAACACATTTCGGTCAAATATTTTAGAAGGCCCATTGTTGGTGGCCCAATTCAAGAAGGATCATGGAATTTCAGCACAAAACTGGTATAGTTTATATATAGCAATATCAGGTGATTTGATTAAAACTGAAACGTGATCACGATCAGGGCGTGTTGCTTATTGCTTTTAAAAACTGTTTTTTGTTCTAAAAAATAAGGAAAACGAGGTAAATATGATCTGATTTATATATTTTTTTCTTCTGAAATACTCAAAAAATAAAAAAAAAACATAAATTAAGAAACAATGCGATTTTGGCATTCGTTTTAATTAATTACGTGTTTTTAAAAGCGTGCTGAAAGCAGTTTTAATCTTGAATCAAATCAGATTATATTTTATAATTTTTAGCTTCACTTTTAAAAAAAAAAAAAAATTTTGAAATAAGGCGTATTTGTTTGGGTTTTGAAAACAATTTTTGTTATGAAAAGCAAGGGAAAACTATGAGTGAATATGTTTGGTTCATAGTTTTTTTTTTTTTTTTTTTTTTTTTTTTTATGTTTATGAAAAAGGCACAAAAAAATACAAAAAAAAAAAAAACTAAATTTAGAAAGCTAATAACAGTTTAAGAAAACACAAAAATAGAGTTATGTCTTTTAAACAATAACAAACATATACTTAAAGCATTTCTTTTCAAAGTTACATGTAAATCCTTAAAATGATAAAAGGTCACTTTGTTTCACAATGAGTTATTTAAAAATATATATATGTAAGGGGTTTGGTTTTATAAATTTGATTTGATGAAAGTCTTTTAAGCAAATATTTATAAACTATTATCATTAAAAAGATTATTAAATTCCAATAAAAAAATCATATTTTTTCAGGATAATTTTAAAAAATGTAATTATTTGAAAAATAATCTATAAATATATATATATTTAAAATTTTTTATCTTTTGTCTTATCAAACAGAGATTCCTAGTTTAAACCTTAGAAATAATTTTATTCTGTTTTCTACTGAGTTTTTAATTATGCTTTAGGAAAGTCAAAAAACAATTATGTTTTAGAAAAATAGTTTGAATATAATATATTTATATATTTGTTTTAAAGAAATAATTTATATTTTATATTTTATATAGTTATTTATTTTAAATAAGTATCTATACGTGAAAACAATTTTAAGGTGGTCCCATATCTTCCTGTTTTTAAGTTTGAGGAAAAATATTATTAATTTTCAATATTTTTTATTATTAACTTAAAGTTGTTTAAAAATAATTGTGAAAAGTTTAACAATTTTTTTTAAGCTGAAAATTTCAACAATTTTAATATAGGTGATTTGATTAAAGGCATTTTGGCATCCATTTTGGAATTTGACTCTCATCAATTTTAGTATGATTTGATAAAAATGCCATTTTTGTTTTTCTTTAAAAAATATACTTGTATTTTAGAGATAATATAAATTTATGAAATGAAAAATATTTTATCCAAAAATATTATTTTGAAGAAAAATATAGGTCATATTCATAAATCTTGCATTATCTTTTAACAAAATATTTCTTTTAAAATTAATTTGACATTTATTATAAAATGCACTAATTTTGAAGATAAAACAGTAAAATAAATAAAATAAAAAATAAGCAATATAACTCACCTTTAAAATAAAGTTGGCTGAGCGGATAAGCAATGCTCTCACGACTAAATTCAAAATTAGTGGCATTTCTGAAAATAAATTCTAAACCAAACTCTTTCAAACCTGGTGGTTCATGATCCGAAAGGCGCTATATTTTTCCACTTCCGTGTTGGTCCATTGTTAAAAATCCAAACCTCCCTCTCTTCCGCTCTCATTCCTCTCAAAAACCCTTTGCCACTCGCCTCAATTTTATCTCCGATCATCCATCTCCGGCGGTATTGGTGATTTTTCTTGATCGTCAGCCATGTCTCTGAGGCCGAGCAACAAAATCGAGGTTCGGCGGAACCGGTATAAGGTAGCCGTCGATGCCGAGGAAGGCCGTAGGAGGAAGACAACTTAGTCGAGATCCGAAAGAATAAGAGAGAAGAGAATTTGCAGAAGAAGAGACGGGAGGGGCTTCAAGCGCAGCAATTCACGACTCCTGTCAGTGCTTCAACCTTCGAGAGGAAGGTAACCTACATGAAAATTAGGGTTCTGATCCGATTGATTTAATGGATATTGTTGATCATTGAATTTTCAGTGTACTAGTTTCTAAATCTAATGTGTAGTTTGGTTGTGGTGGAAGCGTCGGGGGAACGATAGATTGAAATTTTGAATTGTAGCTTTTCATTTGTGAGGAGGACATAGAGGTTCTACTGCATTGGCAGTAGTTTAAACTCCCGAATTACAAATTTTGAATATCTGGTGTTTGGAACCTGAGAGAAGTGATTCTTTTTTCTATACTGAACTTAATTTGAATTCAAAACAGCGCCAAATCCATAGTTTTACCTTCTTTTTGTTCTGTTTGTTTGCTCTGAGGACGTTGGGATTGAATAAAAATCGACTGTTTGATTTTCCATTACTGTGGCCCTGAATAATCGAGAAAAACACATCCACCGACCTAATATAACTATTAGCAACTAAAAGAACATAAAGATTTAGAATTCTGATTTTTTCCTTGGGTTTCTTGATAAATTGGGATAGGTTTCTGTTAAGAAAAAATTATTTGTTTGAACTGTCCATCAGAGCTGATGCTAATGTTGTTGTATTTTGTGTGTTTTGATCCGGTTGCAGTTAGAAAGTCTTCCCGCCATGGTTGCTGGTGTTTGCTCAGAGGATGGCAACTCACAGCTTGAGGCAACCACTTTCTTCCGAAAACTGCTTTCGATAGGTTGGGTTTGTCTTTCAAGAAGTTATTATTTCTACTTTTAACATTGGTTAGCTTGAGTGTTTGGTAGTTTCGCTTGCTCACTCTAATTTTGTTCATCAGAACGCAGTCCTCCAATCAATGAAGTTGTACAATCTGGTGTCGTTCCTCGCTTGGTTGAGTTCCTTGGCAGGGATGACTTCCCACAGCTTCAGGTTTAAACTAGGCTGTTTATATCTGTATATGGATCCATTTAATTTAAGTGTTTAGGTGCTCATCTTTTGTTTTATTACTCACTGCTTTGAATTTTATTTAGTTTGAGGCTGCTTGGGCTCTCACAAACATTGCTTCTGGAACATCAGAAAACACCAAGGTTGTAATAGATCATGGAGCTGTTCCAATCTTTGTGAAACTTCTTGGTTCCCAAAATGACGATGTTCGTGAACAGGTACATATTGGAACAGATTGCAGGCTCATCCCTGCATTTTATCTTAATATATTTGCGTTGCAGCCTAGTTGGACATAAAATGGTTTGCGTTGCAGCCTAGTTAGTTGTCAAATGGTTCATTGCTTGCAAGCGATGAGGTGAGCTCTTAGTTTTGCCTTTCATGTAGGCTGTATGGGCATTAGGAAATGTTGCTGGTGACTCACCCAAGATGTATCGAGATCTTGTCCGCTGGCCATGGGGCCTTGATGCCCATTGATGGCTCAATTCAACGAGCTTGCAAAAATTTCTATGTTGAGAAATGCAACGTGGACATTGTCAAACTTCTGCAGGGGCAAGCCACAGCCTCAATTTGAGCAGGTTGAACTCTTTAGATGCTCTATTGGGGCTTGGTGCTAGTTATTTTATACTGACAAATCTTGCTAAGTTTCTGATGTATTCAACTTTATTGAGTAGACAAAGCCTGCTCTCCCAGCTCTTGAAGCGACTTGCATTCAAATGATGAGAAGTCACTTACAGATGCATGTTGGGCACTATCATATCTTTCTGATGGTACCAATGATAAAATTCAATCTGTTATTGAAGCTGGCGTTTGTCCCCGACTTGTTGAACTGTTACTGTGAGTATTATGATTCCTCTTGATGAACTTATTTCCCCTTTGAGTTGTACAGATATTTCTTCATCAATACCTTGAAGTTCAAGATTTTATTATTATGTTTTTTTAAGTCATCCGTCTCCCTCAGTCCTTATACCTGCACTTCGCACAGTTGGAAATATTGTCACTGGGGATGATATCCAGACTCAGGTATTAAACACTATCATTTTTCTTGAATCTTATTCTTGGCAATTTCAAATTTGGATGGGCTGTGATTCACATTTTAATTCAGTACCGTCTCACATTATTTGCTAGGATTTAATCACCTTCTTTCCCTATTTACAATATTTCCTGTGCTTTTCAAGGGGAAAAAAACCGTATGGGGACTTAAATAGAGTTTGCATCCCAGCATATTGTTCTTAGCATTTGTTGTTGCCATCCTGGAGTTTATACTGAGTTCTTTGTTCTTGCTTATGCTCTACAATTCCTCCTTGGGTTTGTGAAAAAATTGTGCAGAATAGGTAGCATTGTTTTTAACTGACATATTCTGCTGTTGTATAAATTGCCTAGAATATGATGTTCTTACTTATGGGGAATTTTTGGCGATAGTCCTCAAAAATTTATATTTTAAAGACTCTGAATACTAAAAAAAATATTACTTTACAGGAAGAAGAAACATATCATTCTTATCATCTGCTCAAAAAAATAAAATGCAAGAATAACAACTAAAATAGACAAAACTCAAGATAATCACTTGATGGTAAAATAACCAAGAATGACAACAATTTTCATCCAATTCAGAATGGAAGGCAAATGAGTATGTTAACTTCTCTAATTCAGTAAGACACTCATTAACTGTACTCCAAGGCTGCAAACTTGAGTGGGTTGGTTGGGTTGATGAGATTGGCAGGCCTAACCCAAATCAACAAAAGTCAATTCAAGCTCAACCCAACTTGACTTTTTACTCAAGGAACATGATTCAAGTTCAATCCAACCTCATTTCTTTAATCTCTGGTTGGTTGGTTTAGATTCAGGTTGGTCAAGTTCTGTATTTTAATAAACATCTATATTGTTTTTTAAAACCTTTTCCTATATATTTATATGAAAATTTCAGTAGTAAATAGGGCAAAATTTCAAGATAGAAATAAAAATGTAAATATATATATATATAGGGAAATATTTACTATTACATAATATACATTATAAATATTGTAACAACAATAAATTAAGTTTGGCTTAGGCTCGGGCTGTCTCAATACCTTGCTCAATCAACTCAAATTGAGGCAGGTTGAAAAAATCCTAACCTAAACCCAATCCATGTTTGGAAAACGATTGCCCAAGCTCCCAAAAGTCAGGTGGGTTTGCCTCCCAAGTTGTCTCTTTCACTCTTTCCCTCCTTCCCTCTGACATATAGAAATACACATTTATGCACATATGTTTGTGTCTACATATGTAAAACCTGAGAAGAATATGTTGGCAGTGTTGGATTCATTTTTTATTTTATGTTTTTTTTTGGTGTTTCTACATCCCCTACTCATGCATCCTGAATAGAAGTTTGATGCTTTCCGTCATACCTCTTTCAGTGTATTATAAAATATGGAGCTCTTCCTTGCCTACTGAACCTGTTGACACATAACTATAAGAAAAGCATCAAGAAGGAAGCTTGCTGGACCATCTCAAACATCACAGCTGGAAATAAAGATCAGATACAGGTGAGTTGTAGATTCAACTTTGGCAAACAAAACTGTGCTTTATGACTTTAAGGGATTTACATTATTTTAATCTTATTTTTCTGATTGTTGTATCCATTGATGCTCAACATCTGAGCTTTTTGGGAGGACCTTGGGAAAATATGGATGAAGTTTTAAATTGTCGTTATTTTTTTAGCTTTTAATTTTGTGACTAATGGAATGTGTTTGAAATATGCAGTCTGTAGTGAGTCTGGCATCATAACTCCTTATCTATCTGCTTCAAAATGCCCCAATTTGAGATCAAGAAAGAGGCTGCATGGGGCATTTCAAATGCTACTTCTGGTGGAACCCATGATCAAATAAAGCAAGCATATATTTTTTTTCAATTTCTAGTATTTATACTGATGTGTTTTCCTTAAATATTAAATTTAAGGTTTGATTCTTCATCCATGTCATGCAGGTTCTTGGTGAGCCAGGGTTGTATTAAGCCATTATGTGATCTTCTTATCTGTCCTGACCCAAGAATTGTCACTGTCTGCTTAGAAGGGCTTGAGAACATTCTGAAAGTTGGGGAAGCCGATAAGTGCTTGGGACACACGACTTTAAATCTGTTTGCTCAAGCCATTGATGAAGCTGATGGGTTGGAAAAGATTGAAAATCTTCAGAGCCATGACAACACCGAGATATATGAGAAAGCAGTGAAGATTCTTGAGACATACTGGGTGGAGGAGGATGAGGAGCCATTGCCTCCAGGTGAGGCTTCCCAATCTGGATTCCATTTTGGTGGCAATGATAATCCTTCTGTTCCTCCAGGTGGATTCAACTTTGGTTGAAGGTATGCCCTAATACTACGACATCTATACCCTTTCCCTCATCGGAAGTTTTGGGTTTGAATTTTAGTGTTTGGAGTTGTATCTGGCCTATTATGTTTGTGATTACTTGCCTCTATTCCCTTTGATGAGCATGTGAAGAGCATACATGCCATGCAAGTAAGAATGCAATAAGGTTTAAGTTTTTGCAGCCAGTTATATTTGGGTTAAAGTTGTGTCCTGTCAATTAATTTTTTCTTCAAACATTTGTTTTGTTTTGATCAATGTTTTGAAAACCGGACCGGATTGGCTGGTTGGATCGTCACCCGGCACATTTTCCGGTCCGGTTTGCTCATTAAACCAATGTATTAATTGAACCAGGCTCAGACGCTTGAACCGCTAGTTCAACGGTGAACTGCATGAACGGACGGTTCATGGCGAACCCGGCGATTTAATTCCCCTTTATTAAACCAAAACACTTTATCTTATTCTGCCACCTGTCCTCCACTTCTTTCCTCTTTCAATGCATTTCAACTTCCCTCCCAGAGCTTTGTTTTGTAAAAGCTTGTAACCTCCCACTCCTGTCCCATGTGGGACGAGTAGTTGGAGGTAAATACAAAATTATATGTAGTGCAGTCTGAGTGGGTCATGTTCCTCCCACATGGAAACCTTACATCCCCAATCCCTATATTTTTATTAATGCAGAACACCCCCATCTCCATGTCACTTGATCCTGGTGCTTTCCAGTAACTCATCTCTATTTCTTTTAATATTATTATAAAATAAATGTTATGTCATTGGATGACTAGGTAAAATATCGATTTCATAATTTACATAATTTTGAACTATTCTAATGTAAATATAAAAATTATTTAAAGGTATTATTAAATTTAAACTAAGTATAATGCCCAACAAATGTATTTCAAGTGTACTTGATTAAAATAATTTTAGCTTGTGTTTATAAGTATATATAAAATATAAATATATAATTTTATTTTTCATTTTCAATAATTTAATGTATATCTCTTTCACAAAAGTTTAAATATTAATGCAACGCTATAAAAAATAAATAAATAATAATATATATATATATATATACTCATATATATATATATATATATATATATATATATATATATATATATATATATATAATTTATTTTAAATTATTAAAAAATGTAATTTGTATATTTATGATGTCATCGGTTCAATCGCGGTTCGACTATCGGTCTGACTAGTGAATCGTGAATCAGTAACTTTTCCGATTTGATAATCGGTCTGATTTTTAAAACATCGGTTTTGACCATGAGTAGTAGTGATAGTAGTGGATTTGTAACATTGCTCATGATACCTGCTGCTTTTGAAAAATTGCAGGATATTCAGATGGCAGTGGAATGAAGCTCAATGTCCGGGTTTTGGGGTGGCGAATTAAATCCTTGAGGTCGTGGAGTGGCATCTCATTGTCAGTCTTAGGTATCCAGTGGGTGCATATTGAGGTGTGGGTGGAGAGGTGCTAGAGTCTGGTTGCTCTCTTGCAGTTGAATAAAAGTTGGGTTGTGCAACACTATGGAAGTGATGAGGACTGTTTCGGGATCTTTGCCATTGCAAATGAATCTGGCCTCTTTTCCTTCCAGTTTTTTGCTTAATTCTTTCTTCTGTGTCAATGGTGATATAGCGGATGCTTCTTCTTATGGTCATTTCTGTTTTCAATCAATGGTCTTTAGACCGAGAGCAGCAATAAGGGGGGAAGAAGGATATAATATTTTATCATGCTTCGAAGGCTTATGGTTCTTTTTTGGTTTTTTTTTTTTTTTGGGTCCTTTCTCTTCCCATTTTTGATAGTTGGGAGGGAAAGCAGCAAATACATCTTCTGTTTAGGTTTTTGTTGGCGGGCATTATAGATTCTGTTACATATATGTTTGTCTTCTCTTGTTCTCTTATCTGATCTTTTACTTTCAAGATCTTAATCTCTCCCAATTCAATCCAGGCCTTTGCATACGCAGAAGGCTATGATCTTCATATTGAAGTCTCCTCATAGCGCCAAATTGGACGCATATTTTGTATTGGCACGCTGTGTATATTATGGAAGTACGCAGAGATGAGTCTTTGTTATTGAAGACTCCACATAGTTCCGAATTGAAAACACTTTTTGTATTGGCACGCTTCTCTATGTGTATTAAGAAAGCATCAGCAAGTTCTTTTGTTATAAACTTTTGATATTTTGGAAAAGGGGAAAATTTTTTAAAATAACCACCTCAGGAAAATCGCTTACTTTTGATTTTTTTTTTTATTTAGTTAAAATCTTATAGATATCAATAAATGTTATTAAGGTGAATTTTGAATTTAAATTAAGTCTTATGGGGTGAAGGGTGTGAATGTGGTTTGATAATTTTTTTTATTTCAAACTAGCAGATCGATAAATTTATTATCTTTCAATATTGAGGAATGAAATTATGATGAATAGGCAAATGACAGGGAAATTTCACTTTCATTTTCAATTAAAGTATTAAATTATTTCAACGAATACTTCAAGAATTTGATAATTCACATTCCATCGTTAAATCGTTTTAATTATTAAATTAATTAATCTAATATATTTTATGTAATATTTAAAAATTAAGCCCAGACATGGAAGCATCCATTGGATTTTCATTTGCAATCGATGTCAACTGAGTCTGCATCATGGAGTGACATTGTGGAAAGGCATCAGCAGGAAATCGAAAGCAGAAGCAGCAACGATGTTTCTCTCGCTTCCTTCAAAGGGAAGGGTTTTTTTCTTTTCTTTTTTTTAACGCTTTGTTCTGGCTATTTTATTGATTTTATGCTAAACTTAAGTTCATTTTCCCTTCATTTTTGAATTGAAGCTCAGTTGGTAAATGCGTTTCATTTAAAATTATTAATTTCTTCATAAATAAAACATTAATTTATTAATTTATTTATATTGACAGGAAATCTACTTGTTAATAAAAGTGTTCTACACATTAATCATGATATTCATTAAGTTATAGACTATATGTGAAAAAATGTGATTTTAACATAACTGAAAGCATAAAATTATCAAAGCATATTTAGGAATACAAGAGATTGGTTACAGGTTCGGATTTTTAATCAAATTATGTTTAGACTTGTATGAGAAAAGGCTCATCATTTCTCCAAAGCTTTCTTTCACCTAATTATTTCATAGTAAAACATAGAAAGATACATTTCATTCTCTCAACAACATATAGACTCTCACATGATCAATAACATCATTCAATAAGATGTATAAAAGCCTCAAAACATTGAGAAGTTGGGCAATTCGAGTTTAATGCTTTTCCTATAAAATTTTTATAAAACTATAAGAATTTTAAGAAGTTTTATGAAGTTTTTGAAATATGGTTTTTAAATATTAGAAACCATAGATTTTAATAATTGAGAGAGTTGGACAGTACCTGCACAGGTATTGAGATGCCCACATACACCTTCTTTCTTCCACATTCTTATTATCCATTTTTGCTTTAAAACGTGTCCCATATTTAATAACCTTTAGAGGATTTCCTAATATGTTCTTAATAACATGACAGAAGATCTTGATTTTATTTCATATTTATCATAATGAATTATTTTCCTACCATCAAAATTTCCATCTAAATGATCAGATCTTCAACTTGATTTGCACCAATATGTTTATGCTTTGAATTTTGCTGTATGATTAATTTTTACATAAGATTATGACAAAAAACTCAATATTATTAGAAATAATATAAAATTTATTTTATGAATAAATAAAATAAACTAAATTATCGTGAAGAACACAGCTGCGTGGTCAATTTCAATCACAGTACTAAATTTCTTCTAATTTTCTTTTCTCCTTTGATTTCACATCATTTCTTTGCTTTGTACCATCTGCATTTCAGTCCTTAACTCGTAAGTCATGATCGTTTTCTATCTTGAATTTTCCATTTGACTCAGATTTTCCTTCTACTCTATCTGCAATTGTGTCTCCAAGTCTCTGTATTCCCACGAGGGGAAAAAAGATCGGTTAAAAGGATGAGATCGTACTGTTCTTTCCATGCTTTGTACTAGGGAGGAAGTTTCCTGGTTCTTTCTTTTTCTCCCTCTTATTCATTTTCTTTTATATAATCAATTTAAAATACCCTTTTATAATGTCTCTCAAAATTGGAAGGAATAGCGAGAACATGATAAAAGAAACCATAATGAAAAACAAAAGAAAAAATTTACTTTCTTCCATTTTTTTCTTTATTTTTTTCCTTTCCTGTCTACTGGCCTCAAGCTGTCTAACTGAAGAAAGTCTGTTAGTACCAATTGGGTATTTTCACAATCATGATCATAATCTTCAACACCATGGCTGTATGCAGTTACCAAAGGGTATTTCCACAGAGATAAAAAGGGGAGAAAGTACAGGAAAAAAGTAAAGTGGTCTCAGGCTTCTTCTCCAAGAGAACGGCAAGCTAGCTAACCGCCGGTTTCTCCGATCCTTTTTATTCCGCCGTCTCCTGTCCCTTGAGGGCTCAATTCTATGCAACAGTTCAAAAAATTAAGCGATTGTTTATGTACAGAGCTTCTGATAAAGGGATGAAAAGCCCCCTCTCTTCCAACTTTGAAGATGACTATGAGTCGTTGATGCTACTTTACTGCTGGTGGAGATCCGCCGTGAAGTTCAGTGAAGCTGCGAAGTTCAAGGTCGAGCTCCCCAATGTCTCCACCCTCACACCCACGCTCAGATTACTCAGGGAGATGGAGAGGTTGGCTTTAATGGCCAGGGAAGGCCTAAGCGAGATCAGACAGAAGCTCGTTTCGTATCGCTCCGGTGATTTCTGGGTGCCCACCGGAGGAATGAAGAAGGAGGATATGGACATCCCGCCGGTTATCACGATTCTCTTGGTGGGTTTCTCCGGCTCCGGCAAGAGCTCGCTTGTCAATCTTATGTACAGTGTTTTAGGTCGCTCTGGCCTCATACCCTTTGCAAGAACTTCAACTGGTAAGTCAGTTAATCTTTTTCTATATTTTAGGTATGAGATTGAGAGGTCGTGATCTGAATTTTGCAGAGAGCTTTTCGAAATCCACTACAACAAAGTTCATGGAAGAGCACAATGTTTTAAGGTCAATGCAGAGTGGGTTCTGCGTGTACGATTCGAGGGGTTTGGACTATGATTTGTTGGGGGAGTGTCTTGAACAAGTGTCTGATTGGATGATTAATGGAGTTCACCATAACCAGATGTGTTTGAGAACAGGGGATAATCCTGTGTCTGATCAAGATGAATCATCAGAGGTGGGATCGTCTTCAAAGTTCGCGGTGAGGAGAGTGAACTGTGCCATGGTGGTGGTGAACATAGCAGAGATGTTTAAATCATTGAAAAAGGGAGATTGGAAGCCATTAGAGGCCACAAGAGAGCTGTTCCGCTGTCCGGCTTTGAAGAAGTGCAGTAAGTTTGTCCTCATTATATCATCTGTTTCCTTGGAGATTCCATCCAACACCATTCATCCTACTTTTGTTTCCGCTTTAATTTGGTACATTTTAACGTTATATTACCGTTCATTTTAAATTACTGCTGCCCGGTAAACTTGTATTTTAGCTCATTGGTCTAAAAGCAATGGCAAAGAAGAAGGCATAAAGAATGTTAAAGCTACTATATTAACGTTTTAGGTAATACCCTAATGAATAGTGTCAAGATACCTTCTATAGTTTATTATGATTGTTAATTATCTATGTAATATCATATTTGAAACACAATTATTTTTTTATGAAATTGTATTGGATCATGTATTTGCATTCTTTATAATTCTTTTTAATTATTCTCAAACCAATTGGCTTAAAAGCAAGTTTAATCTTTGTGACCATGGGATTTTTTTTCATTCTTGTCCCACTTGACCATCTATCAACTCCCTCGAGCTTGTGAGCTTGTACTAGTAGTACTACACCCAAGAGCATTTACCAACCACACGCCCACACAGTCATTTCTAGTTTGGTGATCAGAGTAATGTGGTTTTTCTATGTAGGTAGTAATACAGTTAGTCACAGTACTCCAATCTTATAAGTCACTCAGTTTTTTCTTTTTTCTCTCTTGTTGCATGTTTTGACGAATCCTTTCTTCTCAAATTGTATGCAATATGAAGTTAGATTCGGAACCAAATGGGATCGAATTCAAATGATCGAGTAGTACTGTTTGTGCAGATGAGAATCCTATATTGATAATATTTTGGAGACCTGCTATCAACGGAGGAGAGGATCAAAATGAGGCAAACAGTGTGCAAATATATGGGAATATCAGAGACCACGGGAGTGTACGACATAGTGTGCCTGACGGAGTATGGATTTCTTGCAGATGAATCCGATCCTGTAACATCATACGCATTGTCTGAAGCTGTTTACAGAGCACTCCTCATTTCAGACAGAGGCCACATCCCTAAAGAAACTCCCTCGATTGGATTCTCCTCTTATTGTCTTTCCTCATGTGTTATATGGCTGCTTTCTTCGCCTTTCTCGCTCACTTTTTCTCCAAACTTGGCCACCGAAACAAACTCATATTCTAACGAAACCATTTCGGTCGCCAACATATATATATAGTCTGTGATATTCTTAGTTAGTAGTTAGTACTACAACTGACTAATGAACCAAATAAAGTTATAGCCGTTGTACTTCTGTAATCTCAGTTGTGTATCTTCGTTTGAAGGAAGATGGGAAACTTATGTTGTATATATATTAAGCGTAAAGCTCGTGGGATTTGAGTTTAACGTATGAATATTATGTTTTTACAATTATATCCTTTTTGCCTACGCCGAAGAAAAAAAAACCATCGTTCCTTGTATGTGGTTCCATACTTGTGCAGGAGAGTTTAAGTATCAAACTGGCTCTAATACCGTATGAAACAATGAACTCTCTTAAAAGTTAATTTGGGTTTCATATAAATATTATGCTTCTAACACCATGTACATAAATTAGTTAATTTCTTGTATAAATAATATCAACAATCATCTTTCCCACCTCTTGTTTCTCTTTGAAAGCTCTAATTTATCCCCTTGGTGTATAGAATCCTTACTTGCATACCATTTGTTGCATCTTACTAGTCATATTAACATATCCTTTGTATTTGAGCATTAAGTGAGTCATTGAATGATTGAAGCTTCAAGTATAAACATGTTTAAATATACTATTCCAGCCGAAATCCAAATTGTAAAACATTGGAAGTTTGGTTGAAGTTTCAAATCTAATGGAACCTTCGTTGGAGTGACGTTTGTTTTTTTAGCTTTTTGTTTAAAGTAATTTGTTTTCATGTTTTTATTTTTATTTTTTATGACTTATTCTGGATTTTTGATCATTTTGATTGAATAGAAAAAAAACCAAACCTGAATGCTTTTTTTATTAAAAAAAACTAGATATTTAAATATGAGAAAATCATATACTTTAGTGTAATCTAATTGACATTCCCCTATTATCATCATGCTAATAAATAAAACATATTTTTTGTTAAAATTTTTGTTTAAAAAATTTATTTCTTTTAATTTAGATAAAAATCAAAAAATGATTTTTGTGGTTAAATAAAACAAACTAAATATTTAATTCTATTAAACGCTGCTTGTAGATAAAAGTTATATCGAATTATTATAAAAACAACTCATATTAAACATCAAAGAAAAACAAACACCACCAAGATTAGCAATATTTTATTTGTTTCAGATATCACGTCATAGTGATTTTTCTTTATAAGCCGAGTCAACCTCCTGCTCCAATTTTTCATCTCACTTTACATTACATGCACTCCAGTCCACCTTAAGGGCCTTTGGATTAGAAACCTGAGGAGGTAAAAGTAGCTGCAAAAAGAGTCCTGAGGTATTAGACTTTCATAGGATGCAGGTTATTCTTTCTACTCACCCTTTTATTTGTACTTTAGTTTAATTAAATTCCATTATGAGCGAAATGGATTGGATTTAAAATCAATTCACCCTCTGAATGATTTTAATAAAACATGCAAGATATTTTTAAATGTGAAGATATGTTTTAAGATGAAAGAAAAATGTGTTTGGGTTCAAAATAATTCCTCTATCGAAATATAGATTTGCCTAGTTTCCTGCCTCATCTCAAATTATTGTTCAACTGATCCTTATGCAGAGATGTTAAGATTGGTTTTTATTTTTTAAATTTACCTTAAAGTCACAGCCACTAATTAAAATTAATAATCATGATTTAATTAAAAATAGAAACCACTATTTCAAATGTGCTTTTAGTTTTAAAAAATTTTAAAATAGAGTAAACATAAAAAGAATAGAAAATGGTAATAGACATAAAAAAAGAAAAAAGGTCATGTTCCAGAGGGAGTTGCAGCTTTCTGCAAATGCATTCTGTTTTCTCCATCCATGCTCGTAGCAAAGAGGCTAAAAGTCATAGCTCAGATATCAATGGCCTTTTTTTAAGAGGTCAACTGTAAAAAGCAAATAACTTATTTGGCAACTATTAGGGTGGGAAAAAAGATCTCAAAGAAAGTTGAATCATTATTTTTTCTTTTATCTCCACCATTTCTGCCAATGTGAGTTTTACGACAAACATTCTAAACTCTTCTTTTAAGTTTTATCCAACTACGATTTTCTTTTTATTTCTATTCACTTCTTTTGACATTACATCTTTGCAGAACTCTGGTCTGAAATCTCTCGGAAACCCAATATTCTAGGGACAACAAAACTACAATTTTTTAAATTTATATTTAAAGTAATTTATTTTTTCTTAAAGAAAACTTATATAGTCTATTAAATAAAGAATCCCTTTTAAATAATTGTTTTAACTCTTGACATATATATCAAAATAATAAGACATAGTAGGAAACCAAACCACTTAATGTTCCAAAATTTTAAAACATTATAATATAATATGATATTAATTTTTTAAGAAAAAATAATCAATGTGATTTAAAACTGTAAATACATTAATGTAAAACATGTGAATCAAAATCGTTAAAACCATAAATAAATGAAACAACATTTAAGCTTAATAAAGATAATAAAACGATTCTCAAACCTATATACTTTATAATAAGCTTTATATATTTCCGATATTAATATTATAACTTATAATACCATATATAACTTTAGTTCTACAACTTAGCCAAGACTATCGATTGATTAGATTCGATCGTATATATTTTTGGCCTTCATGACCGTCGAAATAAAAGTAAACTCTTACACAACGTATGAATAAAAACTAAACCATTAGATAAGATGATATAACCACCCATCGCACCAAAACAATGACGCATCACATACATACGGGGCATCACGACAATCACGCGCACTCAAGCACTTGATTTACTAAATCACGAAAAAATAAATAAACCTATATTTATACTTTAATAACCACTGGTGTTAAAAAATACGGTAACAGATAGCGATTTAATTCATGTCAAGAATGACAAAAAAAAATTGCTCGAAACAAGTTTTAACCGCTTAATCTTTAATTTATATATGTACATTTTAAGTTTTTAGACAAAATTTCTATTCATCCCGGTTTCCGACCTTGGCTTAATATTTTAATCTTTTTCAGAAAAATTAATTGTTACCCAAAAAAACATCTGAAATTGTAAATTTTATTAGAAAAGGCGTGTTTCAACAAAAGGAATTGAATATATATAAAAATGAGGATAAATTATGTTTTAGGGCACTAAGGATAAAGTTATTTAAAAACGGGCGCCCGAAAGTTTTGGCTTTCGGTTTAGGTGCATTTTGGGGGAAAAATTTTCGTTTTTGTATAACCCAAACAGTAAACTTAAAGTTGAGACAAAATTGCCCTCCTTTTCACTGGGCCCACTGTCACGTGGTATTCCACTAAATCCTAATTTGGGCAGATTCCAAAGTGCCCCTCTCTCTCTCTCTCTCCCTCCCTCCCACTTGCCTACCCGTCAGCCCCTACTCCCCACTCAGGAATAATGCCCACGCCTGGGCCCCAAGCTATTTTTAAATTTTTTAAGTTTCTTTTTTTAACTCTCAATTTTTTATTAAAATATAATTTTAATATTATTTATAATTGATATATTTATTAATATTTAATATAAAAACATATTTATTTATAACCTAATAAGATCTAATTCAAGTGATTAAAAGTTTAAACTAGAATGAGAATGGAGGGGATCCAGATTCAAATCTTTATCAGGACAAAAATATATAATAAAATACTATCATGTAATGTAAAATAATTAATTGTTTCAATTTTTTTTATAATAATTAATCTCTATTAAATAAATAAGTAAATATTAACATTTTAAAATCATATTTTATAAAAATTATTTTCCTTTTAAAAAATTACCTATTATCCATTGGATCTTATCAAGATTTGTATTAAATAAAATTTTAAATTTTAAAATTTTTATAAAATATTAAACATTAATTTTTGGAAAAAAAAACTATTCACACTAATTAAAAATTACTACATCAATATTTAAGCACAATTATAAATAAGCAATATCTAGTTAAAACTATATTTACTTTTTAAATAAAATAATACAAAATCTATTAATATTACTTTCATTTAATTCAATTAAAAAGTAATAATGATAATATTGAAACATAAACGTTTTACCATTTGAGCTCGGCATAATGGACAATACAAATATTATTGTTATGATTGTACTTTTTAAATATTGATATTATTATTATATAGCATGATGCTTTTAGATATTGATATTATTATTATATAGTATGATATTTTTAGATATTAACATTGTTGCATATAAATAAAATAGTGTTACTATTTACTAAGTAGGTAATTTCAATCATCAGAATAGTGTTTTTTTTTCAAAATTTATGTTTAATATTTTATAAAATTTTCAAAAAAAATAAAAATATATTCGATGTGAAAATTATAAATATAAAAATATTATGAATATAAAAGAAAATCAATTATATATGCAATATTAGTCAAATCTTAAATTTACTTATTTATTATATTATTAATTATTACATATGAATGTATTTTTTTGTCTTAAAAACTAATATATTTTAATGTATTAATAAATTTCATATTATTTTTATTTGTTCATCATATCTAGCTCAGAGTGTTAGAACGCTTAACATTTCAAAAAAGTTTAGCTGTTACTATATGTTTAGCTATTAAAAAGAAAAAAAAATAAAAAATAAAAAAATAGTTTTAACTTAACAGTTATAATCATACTTTTAAATATTGATGTCTTATTTTTATGTAATTTTTAACTACTGTGAATAGTTTTTTTTTTTAATTAATGTTTAATATTGTATAAAAATTTTAATAATTTTTTATATTTAAAAGTCAATAAAAATTAACTCAAATGGTTAAGAGGTTAGGGTGGCATTGGGGAGGAAGGGGTCACTCGGTTTCAATCGAGAAAAATTTAAAAGGAATAGAACAAAATACCGTGATGTAACGCAAAATGATTAGTTACAAAAAAATATTTATTTGTAATAATTAATCATCTTTTAAATAAATAAATAAATATTAAGATTATAAAATAATATTTTATAAATTTGATTTTTTTATAAAAAAATAGCTCTTATATTGTTATCAAAATTTGTATTAAATACAAATTTTATATTCATAATATTTTTATATTTATAATTTTCTATATTTTGAATCCATTTTTATATTTTGAATTTTTATATAGAATATTCACATTAATGTGTTAAATTATTTTTATATACTGGACTTTTTTAAATATTGATATCATTATTATATATTATGGTACTTTTATATATTAAAATTGTTACTTTTAGGTATCAACATTGTTACTTACAAATCGACAAAATAAAGTTCCCATCTACTATACATATATTTTTTAACTATGTGAATAATAATTTTTATTTAAGAAAAATTATATTTAATATTCTATAATAATTTAAAAATATAAAATAGATTTAAAATATAAAATTTTATGAATATAAAAAGTGTTAGTTACAAATTTAGATAAAACTCAATGGATAAAAGCTATTTTTAAAAATCAAATCAAATTTATAAAATATTATTTTAAATGTTAATATTTATTTATTTACTAGATCATTAATTATTATAAATAAATATATGTTTATATTAAACATTAATAAATATATTGATTAAGAGCAGCACAATAAAATTATATTTTAATAAAACGAAGATTTTTTTTTTAAAGAAAAAAAAAATTAAGAGTTAAAAAGGAAATTAAAATTTTTAAGTCGACTTGTGGTGGGGGTGTCCGGGTGAGGGTGTGGGCGTGGGCGTGGGCGTGGTGCGCTGGGGCTGGGGCGGGGTGTATTGGGTCTGGGTCACGGTGGGATGAGGTCGGTTCGGGAATAAGGGGAGAAGTTAGTGGCATTCCACGTGGCAGTAATGGCCCCAATGGAAAGGGATTGTTTGAAGGACAATTTGTCCTCTGGCAATGATTCACTGTTACCCAAAATAGAATATTTTCCCAAAAGTACATTAGTATTAAAAGTCACCTTTGTGTACCCATTGTTTAATAACTTTTCCCTCAATGCCCTAAAACATAATTTATCCTAGAAATAAACATATTATTTTTAAAAAAATTCATATTTTTGTACATGTTTTAATATCAACCAAATGGAAACATAATATTCCCAAGACATAAACTAATAAAAAACCCAAACTCAAACCTCCAAAATGTGTGGTTGAAAGGATTCCATTGTGCGATTTTGTAGATCGGTTAGAGAAAGAAGAAGGGCAGAAAAAGAAAAAACAAGAAACTGTGCAGGTCTGTGTCTGCACCACTGCCAGAATACATGGGGCCTGATTTTTGTCTCTTTGTACATTTTCTTTGTTTTACAAAGTATTGAACAGCTTTTTGAAGTATGTCTTTTTGGCAATTCCTGAGGGTAAAATAGCAGAAGAGACAGCTTTCCATGATTCTAGCATTTTCTACAATAGGTTGGTCCTTACTATTTAGATCAAAAAGCCTATTATATACTTCTATTATAATAATAATAATAATAATAAGTGCCTCTTTTTAGTTTTTAATTAATTGAGTTGGCAAATGGAATCTCTGTTTGAAAATTGAAATTCCCCTATTGCCACTCAATTCTCTCCTCAAAAGTTCACTCCGCCCCGGTGGGAGTGATGTTTTCACGGAAAAATGGGAAAAATGGGGAACAAAAAGTCCTATTGAGATCAAGGATCTTGATTTCGAATATGGGATAAAACAGTGTAAAATATTTACAAAAGATCTAATAAATTTGGCATGCATCTAATAAATTTTTGATATTATTATATATATAAGTATGATCTTGTAAACTAAGATTTAATGAGGTCATACATAAAGTTTATTGGATCATTTATTAAATATTTTATACTTTTATAAACTATTTTGAAACTAAAGATTTGGAGAAGATTTGACCTTTGATTTCAAGTAGTTTTGATAATTTTTCATATAAATTAAAATAAGGACTTTCATAAACATAAAAGGAATTATTTTAATGAGTATATATAAATTAGGCCCATGTACAATCCATTTTCAATAATAGATCTTTATTTTTTGAAAATCAAAATATATCAGATAAAAAAAATTTGTTGTATAGAATAATTATCAAGTATACATATAACAAGTCCATTATGTCTAATTTGAGTAGTATTTTAAATAGGTAAAGAGGGTGTTTATGTCTTAAATTTAAAATAATTTACTAACTTAATATTAAAAGTATATTAAAAAAACGTAAATATAACCTGTATGATTTGATCTGAAAATTATTCAAAATTTTATTAATCATATACCAATTCCTATTGGAATATAGTTTTAAATATTTTTTGATTGCGGAATATAGTTTTAAATTAAAAAAATTTATTATATAAAATGTTATAATAGGTTTAAAATTTTCAGCGCTGTAACTTGTATGTTTTAATCCATATTAGAGTTGATTTTTGTACATAAGTTTTTTTATTTTAGAAATGAAAAAAAAAAGAAGAAACTAGATCGAAATTCAGGCTTATATAAAATTCTTTTTCATAGTGGGTAGCAAAATACACTATACTCTCTTTAACTTTTTGGTATCCGAACACCTGTCGATGGCCTATAGGACATGGTAGTTTGAATAATAGGGACATTATAGCACTCTAAAATTACTAAATGCTAGGTTTCGTGGTCAGCTGACTAGATTTACATGCTTTTGTCCTTATATTTGTATCCTCTGTCCTTTTGCTCCTTTATTTCTCTCTCCTCTGCTTACTCCCTCCATTTGCCCAAGCGTGAGGTCTTATCCTCCCATGATCGCTGCTTTCATTTCCGTCCCATAATAAATCTCTGATCTCTTCTCCATTTCCTTGTAACCAAATACATCTCTTTGTCTTTGCTGCCTGTCAGATTCCTACATTTGTGTTTAGTCCATGCCTCTGTTTTTTCCATATGAGTGAAAGCTGCGGCAGCTCTTACTCTTTCAATTTGAATGGGTTTTGATCACATCTCGGAAACTTTATATTTTGACTGGTTAAGCTCATGATCAAGCTCATAAATCCCGCTGAACAAGTGAGTGAGATTGATATATCTTGATCTTTAAATGGGTTTCTCTTTATGGGTTTCTCTTTATTACTTTTCTTTATATATTCTGTCTGATTCTATCTCGCCAAACAGGTTTCTGGGTCTGAGAAAATGAATACTGAGTCCGAACCGAACAAGGCTGAGCAGCTGAAGAGAAGCTTGTGGATTGCCACACCACCAGAACACCTCTTATGGAGAGGTGCAACTGTCTGGGGCCAAGGGTGAATGATCAATACAATATTGGTTTCCATTTTCTGTTTAATTTTATGTTTTTCTCTTCATTTGGGTTTCTGGGTTTTTGCTGATTTTTTTTTTCTTTCTTTTTTGTAATTTTCGTTTTGCAGTCGCTATGTAATGCTTGTGGAATCCGATACAGAAAACAGAGGATTGCCTCAGGGGCTGGGCCAAGGAAGAGGGGAAAAGAATACAAGAAAAAGATGAAGAGAAGAAGCAGGGAGTAGTGAGATCGTTTCCAGTGAAGATATGATTGATGGGTTTGGGAAGAGATATGGTGTTGCAGAAGAGGGAGTTGGGGGAAGAAGAAGAAGCTGCTATACTGTTGATGGCTCTCTCTTCTGGTTCTGTGTACGCCTAGTTCCTTCATCTTGGAAGAACAGAAAAAGAAAAAGGAAATGAGAAAAATTGAAGTGGACAGTGGAAACTGAAAAACCGTAATCAATATACCTACGGTCAAGTGTTTGACTTTGACCTTTGTCTTACATTCTCCTATAGTTTTGACTTTTTGGGCTTAGATTTTTGTGGAGGATGATTAGCTGGAAAGTACAGAGGAAAAAATGATCATGAATTACGGCAACAAATCAATGATGCGTCTTTCTACTGCATATTACTTTGGAGTAGCAGATCTAATTCCTTTTATCACTTCAAACATCATATTTTACCTTTTACTTGGTTATCTATTTCCCATTAGCTTGTAAATTGTCGTTTATTAGAAAGCAATGACATTAGCTTGTAAATTTTTATTGTAAAATTTACAATGACATCCTATTGACATGCTGGTGGATATCTCATTTAGGTATGTTGGCTTTCATTTTTGTTTTCAATTGTTATTCTGTGAAGTAAATTTCAAATTTTGGATGGTAAAAGCAATGCTGAAAAGCAAAATACGTTAAAGAAACCAAAATTCATATAAATTTATGTTACAACCTTTGTAAGAAACACAGCTTCAAGTTTATTAAGGTAGGTACATAGATGATTATGGTAGTACTCTTATTACTATTAAAATAATATTTATAATTTATTAAAATAGTATTTATGTATTATTATACTTAAAATATAATTAATTTTTATAAAATCTTATTGAATAATGTGTTTTATATTCTTTAAGTCAAATCTTTATAATTATTTCCCAATGAATATGGGAAAACACAAGTTACCCTACAAAATAAATTACAAAAAGCTAGCGTTGATGCACTTTTTTACTTTAACTTTTACAAAATTGAATCACAGAAGCCAGAAGGTTCGATGTGATTCTGGACTCTGGAGATTGTCTCACCATGGCATGGGCTCCACCTCCACTTCCACAGGCTTCTGGAGAACCAGAAGCCGACGTGGTTCCTCCTGAAAGTTTCTAGCTGATTCTATAGCGTTCAGGATAAAGCGATGAAGGCTAGAAACAACCCGAAGGTGACACCCAAAGTACCACGTGGCATGCAAGGGGCTGACACGTCAAATAATTTTAACACGTGTCTTCCCATCTTGATAGTTTACATAGTTTATACACCCCCACAACCCTCTTCACAGTCTGTCGATAGCAAAGTGAAGAGGATGCAAAGCCAACATTAACATTCAAACAACGACGTCAGTTTCGCCTTATTCCCGGCCCGAAATTGGCGCGGAATAATCGCCTCTGCCCCAACCAGTCGTCGCACAGCTGATCCAGAAATCAGAGAGGAGCTTGTTCATCATAAAGAAAGCGATGTAAGATTAACTAATTCTTCTTCAATTTGATCATTTCTGAGTTTTCTGGGCCATCTGAGACTGGAAATTACAGCATGTATCATCGGTAGAAAACAGAGGATGCGAAACCCAGTAAAGAAGAAGGTCCATTTGCGCCTCCATACGCCGCCGCCTCTCCAAGGCTAGAAAGCACTGGAGTGAACAATCCGTTGGACCCCACAATGAGGCAAAAACGCAGCGTTAGTACGGATGCGATCTGCGCCGGAGTAGACGGGACGCCATTGCCGAAGTACGAGGATGAAGATCGGAGACGACGGGAGGAGGAAGAAGATGACAAGGCTTATTACAGGCACCACAAAGCGTCGCCGCTGGCGGAGATTGAGGTGGTAGACACCAGGAAGCCGATTACTAGAGCCACTGATGGAACGTACGGGGATTACGAAGGTTCTAAGGAAAAGGAAGTGATGGGTTGGCTGCCGGAGCAGCTAGATACGGCGGAGGAGGCGCTGCAGAGAGCTGTTAGGATATGGAAAGAGTCGGCGATGAGAGGTGATCCTGATTCTCCCCAGTCCAGAGTACTTAAAGCTCTGCACGGTGAGTCCTGACCGGATTGGTGCTGGAAAATCGAAGACGGGACTGATGTTTTATGTTTTGTAAATTATGTGTCTTCTAAACTAAATACCTGCTACTGCCACACATAATCATATCAACAACTTTATATGTATCTTTTGTAAGAAATAAGCTTAATCACACGAATTGTGTTTCAATTTTTCTTTTAGTGTCTTAGTTCAATTAATTGTCTTAATTTTTTATTTTTCTCAACCAAGTGCTTTTGGAATGGTCAAAGTTTTTGTGGGTACCATGATTTTTGGTCCATTATTTTTATTCAAAGCTCCAGAAGGAATTAGTAAAGTTCCCACAAGTGAGAACGGCAAGATCTTCGGGTCCGAACAAAGGTCCAACTACGGTCCGTCGCCTCAGGGTTATCCGATCACAATAGCGCCTCTGCGATTATTGTCTACCACGCCCTTCTACCGCTGTCGCCTATTAGAAGACGAATACCAATAATTCTTCCGACTAATCATTCGCAACTTCATTAACATATCATTCTCCAAACTCAGACAGAATCGCCCTTGGGACGATCAAACGATCCTCGTGACTTCAAGACTCCTGACAACTTAGTTATTCCGCAGCGAAAACGGCTGACGCCAAGCAGTTCGTCATTCGCCTTCCTTCCATTTCGAAACTTCAATCACCCACTTCATAAAAAGCTGATCATCATCTTCCTTCCATAAATAGTAAAGCAAATGACACAGAGGCGAGATGTGAGTAAATACTCCCGCTAAAAAAAAAAACAGACATTGACGCTCTCTATTTCTCTGTCTAACTTAAGCATCAGAGAGCCGATCGACACACCATCGTCGATGCTTCGCTTTGTTTCAAGGTGTTCTTGCCGTAGATTAACGTCCCGACGATTCGACGAGAATTTCCTGGTGAATCCAAGAGACCACAATTAGCTCAAGCCAGGGGAACGACCTCAAGCAAAAAGTCTCATCTAACGTGGCGAGGCTTCGTTTGGCCATCGCTCTGGGCCCCTCACACTCAAGATTCTAGAGGTTCCCGCCTCACTCATCCAGCCACGGGATCTTATCACTATGGCCAACCCAAAGAAATCAACTCAAGACTAGTTCCTTTCGCCGAAGGCCGGATATGGAAACGAAGCAGGAAGAACAGGCTAGACGGATGGTTGAATTGCAGAGCCATGCTGACCATCTGCAGAAAGAGAATGATTGCCTGCGGGCTCGTTTGGAAGAAGATCAAGGTGAAAACGCACGAGGAAGCAGCCATCCTGCACCCCCAGTCAAACAACATAAAGGCAAGCAGCCCGTCTTGTCGGGCGATAGCGATGAGGCAATGGACGGTTATCCTTCTAGCCCGTTTCTCGATATGCCACCCCAAAGAACAGCGAAATAATAAAGACCCTCGCCGGCTCCAAATTCGACCGCAGCGCATGCCTCGTCGAAGTACGAAGAGAATCAGCAGCATCAAAGGATGTTCTGAGCAAGCCCCCGAAAAATATGCCCACGTGGCAATGCGGGCATGCGACCATCATTTCCGCCTCATGTATCCTACCTGGTGGTCGCACTGTACTCGTACATGCCTACATCCACCACCGTCCGGGACTTGAAGATTACGCGCATTTCCTCATCGCCAACACATCTTGGGCTATGAACCACCGCGTGGCTTCGTCATACCGTCATTTGCCATGTATGATGGCTCGGCCCGATCCGTGACGACCACATGCGCGCACTTCCCCAATCGTGCCATGATATCGAACACCCGAGACGACCGCTTACTAAGGTAAAGTGGTTCCAGCCACCAAGGGGCTCACCCCGGCTTAGTTCCACAAAATTGTGGGGACTCCATCAACTCGTCTGAGTCAGGTCGATTTGCTTCAATACATGCGGCTCGCCCCGACAAAAGGAAACATCGCCTCCCCCGCAAACCATCTTCAAGCGGGAGGATGAGTCTATCCGCGATTTCACCTGAAGATTTGGAGGGGCCGTCCAACATATTGATTCTTACAGCATGGATGCGGTCCTCTAGAATTTCTGAAGAAGCTTTGGGCCGACTACTCCATTCTTCCACTTGCTATTAATTCTGCATCCACTCCGCTGGGGATAAAGAATTGTATGTATCGGCGGATAAATATTCAACATTAGGAGGACAACATCCTGCAAATTCTCTCAACCTGTGATGATCACCGCCCAAAGTAGCAAGCGCCTCCTAAGGGTCACTCCTGAAGGAAAAGGGAGCCGAATAAGAAACTGTAAGCGCTCCCAGTCCAATCGTAGAGAAAGAGAGAACCCCGTATTTCACTTCTCCCGAACATCTCTGCAATGTACTTCGCTCATCCGAGATCACCCCGACTCTAAATGGCCCATACCCATTCAGTCAGATCTCGCACAACACAACGAGTCTTTGAGGTGTGACTACCATAGGGACCACGGGCATGAGACCAACTGATGTCGGCTTCGAACAAATTTATGGTGGAACAACAAGGCCCGCCACTTATATATATCCGGGAGATCATCAGGGACGAGGCACCCCTTAGCTGAAGAATAACAAATAAACATAGGCACCACCAATCACTTACCCAATTGTTAAACACATATCAAGATCTGAGGTGATCAGATTAGTACTCAATAAGCTGCAGAAATAGGTTAGAGTTGCAAGGGTTACATTAACTGAGCTCTGCAAACATCAACATGTCTCCGGATGTTAGAACGCAGGCAAAATCAATTAATTAATGCCCAATATATTTATTTCATGAATTTATCTGTCATAATTCATACCACATGTACTTCACCCGCATTTATTTCATATATTATCAATTGATGTATGAGTACCGTTAACTTCAGAATGGCCGATCTTTATCAACTCATTCATTTTACAGAAACAGAACATTCTTCATGTAAAGCGCAGTTCCACCAGCAGGTTCCATTCAGCTTTACAATATAAAAACAGCAATATTGATATTATCGCTCCGCCAAGATAAAATTTGAACATCCTCATCGCCATCAGACCGAATACGCCATCATTAGTCATCAGCTTTGAGTTTGATGCATTTGCAAAGTCGCGCAATTAACCCACTCACCAAATGATTCAATATTCATCTGGTTCGCAATACGATCTTCCAGCAAAAACCACCATAGTGTTCCGCAGTATAATAATTGTCGCGAGCGTGAGAAAACTAAGCTCCTGTTAATCCGACTAAGCCTAGACCGTAGAATAGTTAATTACAGACGCCAGCAAGGGCTAAGACAAGGAGCAATCGTCAGAATTTCTATAATCAATATGTCTGATCGCCTCTGGAGCAATCCATGTCCCTCCCATCCACATGAGAAGGAAACAACACAAGAGGTTCTATTTCTCGTGAATATGGATGGGTCTACTGACCCCACTCAAACACGGGTCATGATCGGCCTCAGACACGCCTCAAGAACTAATGTTATCCCTCGGCAGTTGTAGTCATAGCAGTAGTATATATGCCTCACCTGGGATTGCCATCAAGATGAGCGTATGGATAATCTTTGAAAAGAAAATTCACTGGCAAGATACAATATCCGGAATGGTTAGCCGGTGCTTAGTCCCGAAAAAGGCCAAAATGGAGAGTATACAGATCACACGGTGATTCTAACCCAGGTGATGCCCGAAAGATAACTTCCCCACCCTGGGAGAGACTAGATCGTTGACGTGTTGGTCATCGCATGGATGTTGTTCTGATGCCTTCTCAGATATCAATACCATGCATCCACCAGACGTGGAGAAAACAACCTTCCTCACCCCGCACGATCGTTCTGCCAAGAATGTGATACCGTTGTTTAAAGAATGTCATAAACTTATCGTGAGGTTAGTGACCAAGACATTTCGTCGCTTACCCGAAAAACCATGGAGGTTTACATTAATGGTATGCCGATAAAATCCAAAGAATGCCCGACCATGTTTGACATCGTACAACAGGCCAACCCTACATGGCGCATACCAGTTCTTCCATCCTTCAAATGCCGCCTTCTGAGCCGCCACAACATCTTTGGCTCCGATTATCCGAGAGGCAACAGGTGCCTCAACCCGCCAAATCCCAGGGAGAGCGTTTAAATCCCACCTCCCGCCTAGAAAGGCATAACACCGATCGATCGGGCTGGCCGCCTTCGCACGGTTCATCCTCGGTTTACGCACCGCCTAAAGCCGGTTTCTTTGCTACCTCATGGGGCCAACCAGTTGATGGAATGAGGAATGATGAAGCCCTTACGCATCAAACAAAGATTCCTCATGGAACCTCCGGGGCCCTCGTACCCCCGGGTCGCGAAACACTTTGTGTACTTAGTAGTTTAAGATGTCTCAGTGAGTGCTGCCCTATTTAAGGAAGATGAGAATAAAAAGCAGAGGCCAATATTTTTTGTCAGCAAGTCCTTAGCCGACGCAGAAACCCGATACAATCCACTTTAGCAAGCAACATTAGGCCCCTCCAGAGAAACGGAAGTTCCACCACTTTCTGTGCATACCCATTGTTGTGCTAATTGACCTTCCTCTTCGGAGCACCATTCACAAAACTGACTTGTTCGGGAGGATGGCGCGATGGGCAATTGAACTGATTAATCTAGATTCAAGACACAAGCAAGATTGGCATAAAAGGACATGTTATGCGCATTTTCTAGCAAAACTCTAACCTGAGCTGCAGCCAGTGGCGCAAATTTTGAACTGTGGACCTTAATGTAGATGGGCATCTCAAAGAACTGGAGCCGACATCGATTTGCAACTTAAATTCCAACTGAGGAGGAAATTCTGATGCTTATCCGCTTAGGCTTCAAACGCTCCAAATTAAACGAATCAGAATATGAGGCCATCCTAGCCGGAATTGAACTAGCACCTACTGCGTCACCGATAGCCATCCGAAGTGACTTCGCCAGGTAGGGCAGTAAATGAAGACATGAGTCGCGACTCCCGAATGGCAAAGTATGTATCCTTATTAATCAAAGCCAGCGCTTTTTGTTTTGAAGTTCAACACATCCCTAGTGGATTGCAATGAAAGCGCACGACCGTCATTAGCTGCTTCTGGCGACAAACAAGTGTTCTGCCATCTACATCACTCGATTCACACTATCACTACTGGTAAGTCGTTGACGAAGTTCTCCTTCCGAATAATCATGCATTATATCAACACTGTGGAGAACTCCCGACGACAGAAACAAAGCTCGCAAGATTAAATCTAGTCGGCCAGTTCTCGTTAACGAGTAGTTGTTTAAACTGCCTCCTAGATCGGCCATACTTAAAGTGCTTAACTACCGAACATGGACAAT